>CM076571.1:9049938-9298822 GCA_034641835.2 Pinus albicaulis
TTCCAAAGTATTGGTTATTTCATCAACATATTGGAAGTATGCAGCAATGTTTCAATCTTCTTTCATTCCGAGTTGCTCAAATTTTTCTCTATAGATTTGAAGCTTTTCTTCTTTGAAATTTGAGTCACCTGAATATATATTCTCAAGCTTGTCTCATACATTTTTGGCAGTTTTACAACCCAACACCTTATGATAAGCAGATTCAATAAGTCCACTGATAATAATACTCTTTGCTTTTGCATCATTTACCAAATTCTTCTTACCTTGCTCATCCGTAGTTGATGTAAATCCATTTTGAACAGTTTCCCATACTTCTTAACCCTGCGCCAAGAGATAGACCTCCATTCTTCCTTTCCAGAGTGCATAATTATTTTCATTGAATAGAGGTACACCATTCTTGGTATGCTCCATGACCTCCTTCCATCTGTTAAACTGCTATTGAAGGAACCAAGCTCTGACTCCAATTGTTGGAAATAATGAGAGGGGGGGTGAATCAATATTTCTTTCAATTAGAGAATTAGTTAATCTTCAATTATTATCAGTGTTTGTACAATGATAGCAGGAAACAAGAGGAACACAAATGCACACAGTTTTTAAGGTGGAAACCCACTCCGGGACAAAAACCACCTAATGATGATCCTAGACCTCCCAACACTGCCTCTTCAACCCTTGGTAGATAGACACTAGTACAATTTGTACAATAATGTATTTACAATGACTAAGTACAATGATACTTTTACAATGATTGTATGCAGTGCTACCCACTTGAAGACTTCATATGATGAACTTCTTGTTGTTTTTATGCACCTGTCAGCGCTTCTCGTCATGCGTCTGGCCGCACTCGGCTGGCTACTGGGCCGAGAAATTCTGGTCCTTTGCAACCCTTGACAACACATGATCTAGCTTTTTCTTGCCTTCTAGGAGCTCGATATTGAATCTGGTATATCTCTGTTATTTCAGATCCTCAATATCTAATTTTCAATCTTGTAGTATTCCTCTGAGTATTCTTTCCAATGCCACAGGTCTAACCCAATTTGGATTCTTCAAGAGAGAGTTATGCCCAATCTCTCACAATGCCCTAATTATGGACTATTTCAGAAGAGCGGACTTGTACGGCGTGCCACGTGTCGTTGTTTCTTCATTTGGCTCTAAAATTGATAGAGAACAAAGTACAGACTGTGAAATATCTGTCACTTTTTACAAAATTCCAATTCGATACTCAGAGAGAGAGTTATGACGATTTTACCAAGGTCACTTCTTTGAGATGAATTTCAGGAGCCTGCAAAAACCCTGACTTCCACAGATCATATCTCCAAAAATGTTGCGCACGTTGATCTGAAATTTCTACTGCATCTTCCTCAGGATTTCAACTTCGCCTCATAAAAATTTCAGCTTCTGAACCTTCGTATAAAACAAGTTAGAGAGAAAATTCCACGATGACCTGTTTCAGATGGCTGAATCCCTTGCATAAAGAGGAAATGAATATCACAATTTATATGAATGCCTAAGTTGAGAGGGGCTTCAACAAGTGAACGTGGGAGGGATTTTAGGAGCATAAAAAATATTAATTATGACTTTTCACGACCTAAAGCCAACCATAGCTTGGCTTGCAATCGGGTTATAACTTCAAAACATGGCTCAAACCGTGAAGAATTATATGGCGTGCACAGTATGGATCATTGAAGATCTCATGGAATTAGAAGCCATGGAAAGGCATGCTGTTCCCCCAGAATAGTTGTTTAGCAGGGTCAAAATCCCAACAACATTGGTTAGTCCCTCTTTACACTGGCTGGCATCAATGACAACCGCTGATCAACACCCCTCTTGCTAGTGAAAATTGCACAATCCTTCCCATCAGATTCCTAGTTTGCTACTTGAACATGCCTTGAAAGTGGATTTTCTTAAGAATGATGTTTTCTTGTCGTGGTTGTCCTTTTATGTCCCACAAGTACAATAGTTGTTGAGCACCTCTCTAGAAATCATTGTTACCATGGCACCCAAGAGAGATGCTTCAAAAGAAACCATTGAAAGAAGTATTGGGGAAGCAGTTGAGAAAATGCCAGTTAAATTTCTAGTATATGCAGATACTTAGTTGTTTATAGAAAATGAATCAACACTATCATGGCAACAAATTAAAGATGCTTTTGCAGAGGACGTTGGGGAATATTTAGAGGACCGACAGGTTAATCTCAGCATCCGACAGTCAGGAATATACAAGGTTGCATGTAGGTATCCAACCTTCCCATGTGCAGATGTGATATGTTGGGTTGTCTCGCACATTGATGAGAAAACTATGACACTGAGCAACCCCAGCGGATAGAAGCTTGCTATATTTCTGGTGGCAGATTATCAACACATGTATCATCTTCCCGAACCAGGAAAGATCATGGAATCATTATTCTATGCCACCCACAGTTACATGAACACAAGAGATATTCTCAAAATTTGGGTGAAGGATCCATCCAAGTTTCGATAGACACCGACCCACACATACAAGAAAAAGTCACTTAGGAAGGCCTACCATCTCTTGGTCATCTTAGCTTGTAGAATATACGGTCAGCCGAGCACATATACCTTTCCTGATGGGTGGGATATCTTATTGAACCAGGTGGTGAACGAGGGGAAGCCATTCAACTGGTCAGATCTTTTGGCTCATCAGTTGAGAGCCCATGTAGCACAAGCCCGATATCCTCCCAAGGGTGATCAAGCATGGTTTTATATGTGCATACTTCTTGGATGCTATTTATGCATAGAATCAATTTCCTTGCATGAACTAGACGTGGACACCAAGATAAAATGTCATTCATATCTATTGCGAGATGCTTTCAGATTGCAACCATCGAGAAGTTATAAATCAGCTAATTGATCACTTCATCATCCCGCAATACAAGCTTATCGTTCAGGAGGACCCACCTTGCATGTCACAAGGAGAAATGGAGTCATTATCAGAGATTGTAGATTGGGTTTCCTTACTAGATGGTACATTGATTAGAGTATTCGACTGGCAGAAGCCGCCACATTTTTTTCTAAGGTATGCCATCGAAAAACTTGTCATGTAAGAAGTATCATACCATCTCGCCACAAGGTTGTCAACAACACTGCAGATGAAGAATAAAGCACCATGGCCCACACTTCCTTTTTAGATCAGGTTATACGAGATTAAGAATATAAAATTTACAGATACCGAAGTGAAATCCATAGTAAAGTTTGAGTTCAGTATAAAATATTTCAATCCATATGATCCGAGGGGAATTTGAAAAGACCATTGTGCGAGAATCTATTGCAACTGGTGTTGGGCCGTGAATACAACCACTTTGTAACACTTATTTCATCCATTTTTACTCTTCTCTATTATATCATTTGTTATAATTTATCATTTAAATCCATTTTATAAATGATTTATGCTCTTATGGATGAAAATTATTTATCTTCCTTTATTTCTAATAAATTGATGATTATGAATTATTTTATCAATGATAGTTTTAATAATTTGTTTATAAAATTATTCACCATTTTTAGCCTCCAAGGTAATTTCCAGATTGAAGATTTGATCATTAAAAGTGCCAACTCAGAAATGCGCTGGAATAAGGGGTGACAGTTTTGCGGTTGAGATTCTAAGCAAATGAAGACGAATCTGGAAATTCTGGAACATGGGTTTTGTCCAGAACGGACCCAATTAACTTTATCAAAGAACGGTTTGCCCAAATTCGGCCTGTGTTGAGAGATTCGCAGAGTTCTTTAAGCACGATTTTGTCAGTTCTGTTGTTGCGGCCGTCCTCCAAATCTCAGCTGAAAAGCCAAATTCGACTTGCTGTTATTGAAAGATGGATGTAAATCTATTTTCTTGTTGATCAATTGGTTGGAAGAAATCCAATATTGTTATGGGAAGATTGTATTTACTATTCAATTTCTCCTCCTTCTGATTATAAAAGGAGAAAGCACGTATTGTGTAGAAAAAAAGGATTTGGGAAGACGTTTCATGTAATTTCCTGTTAAACAGCAGCTCTGATTATTGAGTCTCGTTGAGAACTGGTTCATTATATTTCTGTCCAATGCATTAATATAAGCTTGGTGATTATCTCATCTCTGAGTCTGGATTAACTTAAGGCGGTGTCCCCTTGGAGGCTAAGGGCCCGGCCCCGGAGGACACTTGCTGCTGTATATTATCTCCTTGGTTTATGCGTGGTTTTGCTTATCAGCTTGAATCGGTAATCTGATGTGTTTTGTTATCTTATATTACAGCTATGTTATATTTCATATTTCGTTCTCTGCAACAGGAACACCGTAATCTGCATTCTAACGTATTGCTATTCCTTTAAAACCGTTACCGTAACATTGCCGTTCTCTACATAATGCTATTGTTGTTTAATTGCAGAGTAATCAAGTTGTAACCTTCTTAAGTTGGTATTACTGCATTTCTCTATGGTTTATACTTCACACGATTGCTATTCAATTGACGTTGTGGTTCCATTATGGATTGTAATCGTTACCCTTTCTAACCAGGATTAATACTTGTAGTATCAGACTCAAATTACTATTAATGTGTGCCTGTGTTAAGTTATTATGCATTTGTATTTGGTCGTCCAGCATGTTGTGTGCGTATATTATTTATTAATGTTGTTCATAATTTATCAATAGTCATTGCTGTTCCATTAGCGTGTTCTACTTAATTTGCCTTAAAAGTGAAAGATTGTTATTTGATTGCGAAGAGTGCATTTGGGTCAATAGATTAAGTTTGGTTACAACTCGCGAGACTTAGTTGTTCGTTTGCTGTTCCATTTTAGATTTGTTGTTCAATTCTTTATTTGCTGTTCTATTTACTCGCATTTGTTGTTTTGGTGTGAGAAACGATCTAAGGTTGTAGTGAGCTTCGACATTCACTGTCTAGCTCCCAGACCTGTGGTCTATGCTCTAATTTCCTCTCCATCAGTTTCCAAAGGGATGGGTTATCACCGCCAAACCCTTGACTGATAAGCTGCCTAGTTTTCTGAATGTGTGATTTATTCTTTTGAAGTAACTTAGTTATAGACAAGCTTTCATTTACTTTTGGATTTTAAGCACTATACTGCAAAACATTACTCTTGAGTAAATAGCCGCCTCAGACTGAATACACTCTTGAAACAAAAGGTCGTCCCTGGGTTGATAATTAATGTGAGGTAATTAGGAGTTACAAAGACACCTTTTTATCGCTCCACATTTTGGCGCCGTTGCCGGGGAGAGTGTAGCCATTTCTAAAGAGTAGTGTGAAGCTGATGAGTGTCTGCTAGGGAAGAGTTGGATCCTAAAAACGGAAGGTAAGAACCTGCGTGCGGAGCATGTACAAGCCCTGCTCCACTGTCCGCTTTCCTAACAGATTTGTTGTTGCCTTGTTGGGTAGAAATAGATGTTTGAATTTTTGTGTGAATGATTAGGAAAAAGATAGAAATTTAAAAAAAAAAATGGATCACATGATCTCATGCAAGTGGTGATGTAAGCACCACCCATTTCACTAACCGATTGACAGGAACATTTGAAGAAGGAGCCTCGAAGAAACACATGAAGAACATCTTATATTATGGTAAGAAATGGCTCACATTTCTACTTTTGAATTTCCTATCAAAGATCTAGGAGGAGTGACACAAATGCACATAATTCCCCCATCTTTACCAAATTTTCATGGTTTAGCAAATGAAGATTCAGATGCATTCTTATTTGAGTTCGAAATACTTTGTAGAGGATATGATTATTGTACTAATGATCAAAGATTGAAAGTGTTTCCTCTTACTCTAAAAGGAGCAGCTCTCCGATGGTTCATGAGCCTAGGTGGGAATTGCATCCAATCATGGGAGGACATGAACATATTCTTGAAGAAGTACCAAGACTATTGCAAATCCAATGAAGATATTTTCAGTATAATACAAGGGGAAGATGAAAGTTTGGAGGACTATGTAGATCGATTTCAATACAACCTTCAAAAATCAAAATATAAGCATTTGGAGAAAGAGATCTTAAAAACACTCCTTCTTAAAGGAATCAAAGATGAATTTTTAGAACTCTTAAATCTGATAGGAAAAGGTGATGTTTTTCAGTTATCATATAATGATGTTTGTGAGTTGTGCATAAGGTATTCAAGAGGAATCTCCAAGGCTGGTGAAAATTCTAGAGATGTTTGTTCTTTGTTTTCCAAATCTGCTACAAGAATAGGAGACATAAGAGCTGAAATCAATGATTTATTTGAAAATTTTAAAGTTGATTTTATTAGCTCTCTAAGCTCAAAATTGGATGTTTTGCAGGTTCATAAAAATGAAGAATTTGATGAAGTGTTTTTCCCTCATGACCGAAAGAAGCAGCCCATAGATGGTTACTCTTCCTTATCTAGGATGGAAGTATCATATCAAAGAGGTGAGGAAGCTGCAACAAGGTCAAAACCATGGAAATCATGGCCTACGGGTATGGTTCAAAACACTTCTTCTCCATTCTCTTACTTGCATAATCCATTATGGAATACTCATGTTCTAGGGCAGCCATGTCAATTTCAATATAACCACCAATCTTATCTACAAGTTTGGCATGGTTCACCTTATGATTGCATGACTACTCTCCCTCATCTTGTAGCACAAGCACATTCTCCATATTCTCCACCAGCTCTTTCACGACATCCTGCTTGCATATCAAATTTATCCACTCAACCCAACCAACCACATCATCACAATGCTCCATTCCATACACAATTTCCTGCTCAACTAATTCCACACCCTCACCACAATAAACCAGTACAACATGCTTACAATGTTGAACTGCAAAATTTACCCACCCTTCCCACCCATTCTATCTCACATGCGCCATTAGAGAAAACTTACAATGAGATTCAGAATGTTTCAAATTCAAAAATTGTAGAAGTTATGGAAGAAAATGAGCTTACTTCTAGTTTGCATCAACAAGTCATTTTAAAAGATCAAGAACTTCATGATATGATGGCTATGGGAAATCAAGAATATAAAGGATATATTGAACATTGGTTTCACTCCATCACTTGTTTGCAACATTGCTCCACGCTTCAACAATTTTTGACTCCATCTTTTCAAGGGAAGTTGGCTTCTCATACCCTAATTTTCATTAATATGCATTTTTCAAATTTGGGTATGTGTATACATGAAGCCTTATTTCGAAAATGGATCCACTGGAAGTACTCATATACGTAGTCATATTCATTTTTCAAATCAAAATAGGTTAGTGTAGAAAATAAAATAAATAAGGGAATAAATAAATGCATTTTGTTTTTCCATGTAAAACTAGTGTTTTTTTTTGCAACATGCTATGCAAATCAACAGTGGTGATAATTGTTTATAATTCATTGGTGTATGTAGATGACTTATAATGGAAATAATAGTTCTACAAACACTTATATTCATTTTTTATCACCAATTTGAAAAAAATGCTTGAATATCATTTTTTGGCTTGCGGGCTTGATGAATTTTCTAGAAAAACAGTCGGGACAGTCATGTTTTGAGGGACCAAAAATGAATATTTTTAAAACCTGTTTCTACCCTAGGTAGCCCTTGATGTCTACTTTCTAACCCAATTTGAATCAGTCAATTTGGATTTGAAACGAAAAAGTTAGAACCAAAACATTGACCGGATGTCTAGCGGGCAGCTAAGGAACAGAGTTGGGACAGTCAGTTTTGGAGGCCTAAATGACCATATTTTTAAAACCTGTTTCTATGGTAGATTCCCCTATGAATCTAGTTTCCAATGCAATTGGAATCACTCATTTTCGATATCGTATGGGGAAGTTATGATCAAAATACTGACTGTCTATCGTAAATCAGCACCCTTAAAACTCTGTTTTTCCGGATGTTCCTTACAGTGTTTGACTTATCAATTCTTCTTTTCTTAAAAACATGTTTCTATTGGAGATAAATAAATGAATCTACTTTCATTTCCAATTTGAATCATTTGAATCCGACATCAAACGAAGAATCTATGCTTGAAATATCAATCGTTGGTCTAGATTGGGTAATCGAAAATGACTCTATTATGCAGGTTGTTCTAAACAAATTTGACATATCATAGCATTGAATTTTTATAACCTGTTGCTACTGGAGATAAACCTTTGAATTAGCTCTCATTTGGCTTTGGAATCACTCAATTTTGACGAAAAACAAAGAAGTTGTGATTAAAACACTGCAGGTTAGCATGATTGGCCACTTCTCTCCCGCAGGTAACAAATAAATTTTACTTTGTTATTTTCTCCATGAATTTGTTATACATAGTAACTACTTGTTAATTTTTTTCATAATTCTTGGATTAAGGGAGCCCGTACACCTCTCTTTCTCCATGATTTAATGTTTTATTGCAGGTAGATACTCGTTTTTTGCAGGTCCTAGGAGAAAAAGAAGGTCAATTTATGGACAAGTGATTTTGAAAGAAATTTTAAATAAAACAAAGGAATTTCATCCAAGTCATTACCCAACGGATTCATAATAGAAGAAATGAAGAATTGCTTTCAATCTGAAGATTCATGTCTTATCACTGCTGCCAAAACATTTTTCAAAGAGATCATTTTTTGACATAACATCATAGCTGTTGTAACTTAATTTAGTTATTTACATATTGTTTTTAAATAAAACATTGTTTCTTTTCTGATATTTTTTTATATTTTGTGTTTCAGGTGTTGCTTCATTCAAACTGTGACCCATCCTCAGCATCAATACAGTGAACAGCTAATTCATTCTTTGCGTGCTTGCATTTTCATGCTTGTGTATTTTTGCTGTTCTTTTTCTGAAGAGATAGCGTTTGTGTGCACTTTTGTCGTTTTTGCTGTTCCTTTTTCAAAGGGACAACAATTTCGTTTTCTTATTTCTTTTCCAAAGGAACAACACCTTTTTGGTCAGCAATTCATTTTGTTGTTCCTTTGTCACGGGTCATTTTGCCATTCCTTTTCCACGACTCTTTTTGCTGTTCCTTTTTCACGTTTTGTTGTTCCTTTCCGAATGGAATAGCACTTCTGCACTTCCACTTTTTGTTGTTCCTTTCTGAATGAAACAACACTTCTACATTTCACGTTTTGCTATTCCTTTCCAAATGGAATAGCACTTCTGCATTTCCACTTTTTGCTGTTCCTTTTCGAATGAAACACCATTTTTTTGCACTTTTACGTTTTGTTGTTCCTTTCCAAATGGAACAACACTTCTGCACTTTCACGATTTGTTATTCCTTTCCGAATGGAATAGCACTTTTGCACTTTTCATTTTTGTTGTTCCTTTTTCAAAGGAACGGCACGTGTGTTTTTGCTGTTCCTTTTCCAAAGGAACAGCACTTGCGTTTTTGCTGTTCCTTTTCTAAAGGAACGACACTTGCGTTTTTGCTGTTCCTTTTCTAAAGGAACGACACTTTTAGTTTTTGCTGTTCCTTTCTTCAAAGGAACGACATTTGCATTTTCACACTTTTTTGTGTGTATTTTTGCTTTTTGTGTGCATTTCCTTTGTTGTTCCCTACAAGGAACAACACTTTTTTTGCGTGTTTTTGCTGTTCATTAAAAAAAGCAACACTTTGGGAGTATTTTCGAAAGCAACCCTTCCTTCCTCTTGTGGAATTGTTCTTAGTTCATCTTAACCACATTTTACTGATTCCCCTTCATGGCATGAAGTACACTATTTTTATGAGGACAAGAATTATGGATTCTATTGAAGCGAGTTAATATCATTCACGTTATGATCTTTAATAGGACAGCTCCTTGATGATAGAATATTTTCAAAAGAGACACAATTATTTATATACTACTTTACTGCATTGTTTTCTATTGAACATGATGTTGATTGATCATCTTAATACCATGCTGGTTCCACCCTTCTGGATTATAATCTTCTCTGTCTGTAATAAATGAGATTATGGGTATATTTTTCTATTGACATGTTCAACTTCTTCCACCATCCATGCTCTTAAGGAGTACTGAGTCTCCCTCTTTTTATCATAAAAATGTGTAATAATAACAAAATTTTGTTCGCAGATGGAGGATAGGGGGTCTCAGTACGAGCCAGCCTACCATGTTCATAAGGCTGTAACAAAGTGACATTCCCATTATGGCCACCACACCAGAGTTATGATCCATTGGATAGTCAAATTATCCTTGGAACAGGAGGTCTCATCACGAGCCGGCCTGATCACTTTTGCTACATCCCAGTGAATGGCAGTGTGGTTATCTGGTTACCACGCCAGCACACTGGTCTCTTCTGTAAGAACAACACTGAAACTCTCTAGTTATAAATTGAGGATTCTGGCTCATATGGGTTAAAAAGAAACCCTGCCGAGGCTATGGACGCTTGCTGGCAGCAGCGGCTCTGCTTATGGTATTGAAGTTATATCTTATCGTCAATTATTATTATAATACCCTTTTCTTATTTTTTCTTTTTATCAGAGAAGTTATTTCCTTACTTTTCCCTATTTTGAACCTTTATGCATGAGAAATTGTTTTATAATCAATCACATCATTTTTCAGTTAGAATACCATCAGCAAAGCATATTTTTGGCATATTGTTGTTCTTTTTCTCTTTTTCGTAACTTATCATCAATCCAAAGCGTCCTATCTCTTATTCATAACTATCTTTACACACTCTGCTCTCATTATAATCATAACCCTCGTTGTCCTATCATTGATATGTGTACTTTGCTTCATTCACTGCTATATTGTTCATTCCCTTGCCTTGCCATCAGCACAACAACTCTCATATGCTTTATGGTCATGGAATTCCTTTTCCAATTGGAGGGGGGAATGTATGCATTATGGGATTGCATGCGATATGATTACTGCACTCTGCCATAACTTGTTGATTTGACAAAAAAAATTTCTGATTGAAAGTTTTGCATGCATCTTATCTGTTGCTATTCAAACCTAACACTATGGATTCAAGAACATTGTATGCCAAATAGTGCTTTGTTTGCCGAAAAACAACAAGTATGGGCAGAATTCTATTCACAGCATGACTACAGTATTGCAACTAACAGAAGAGGCTCGAGCAACTCTCATACGTGAACAATTCTTCAGACATGATGTGCTTACCTGGATTCCACCTTTTGCATCACTTTCAGCACCAACTCTGCCTACATCAGCTTCAACAACTGCCAGTCCATATATTTCATTCCACATTTTTGGAGGTAAAACTTGAGGTAAAATCTCATAATTTTCTGATTTATTACGAATTTAGGAGAATTTCATAAAAATCCATTTTGAGCATCATTTATCATCCTTCAGTCCACATCTATACTACTCCCTATTTTTCAGCGGCATATCATTTTCGAGTATGGGGGAGTGTTCCTTTCATTCATTTCTTTCTTATGACCATGTCATCCATATTCTTTATCATCCATTGTTATTCTTATTCATTCTCAACACCTCCATTATTCCATGTTGTTTTACACCAAGCATGGAATTCAACAGCTGGTAGCAACCACCTCAATTTTTTCTAGCATCGCATGAGGGCATGCTAATTTTTCAGAGCGGGGGAGGAATTGCTACGCATGATGGATGTTTTCAATCTTCTTTCTCATTTAAGGCATACAATTTCATTTTTACACAATGCAGAAATTGATTTCCATAATATTTTTAAAACTATGAACTCAATTCTTGTGATTTCTGGAAAACACGGACGTATCATTAATACGAACCCAGATAATTTCAAGTTAAATTGGTTCATAAAATTTCGGAAATCATGCACTCTCACCTACAGCCATTTTGTTTATATCTCATGATCCGTGCATCAAAATGATCTGATTTTTGGATCATGGAGACATTTCATATATTATAAACTTACTTGCAACATTTCAACAAAATCTGGTTTGTAGTTTTGAAAAAATGGTTAATGAAGTTTGTCGTTATCTATATCATATTTTGCTGCAACTTCACACATATAGTTGAATGTCAATGTAAAAATTGTTATGCCTTCATTAAGATTGCTAAAATTGAATATTCATTAATTAAGGAAGCATTCATTTGTTCTCAAATTTTTATTGCTTGGTTAACACATGGGTTTTGTCTTGGAGTTGCATGAAGACATGCAATATATTCAGGTTTTCGTTGCATGAGGACATGCAACATATTGAGTGTGGGGGTGTGTTGGGCCGTGAATACAACCACTTTGTAACACTTATTTCATCCATTTTTACTCTTCTCTATTATATCATTTGTTATAATTTATCATTTAAATCCATTTTATAAATGATTTATGCTCTTATGGATGAATATTGTTTATCTTCCTTTATTTCTAATAAATTGATGATTATGAATTATTTTATCAATGATAGTTTCAATAAGTTGGTTATAACATTATTCACCATTTTTAGCCTCCAAGGTAATTTCCAGATTGAAGATTTGATCGTTAAAAGTGCCAACTCAGAAATGCGCTGGAATAAGGAGTGACAGTTTTGCGGTTGAGATTCTGAGCAAATGAAGACGAATCTGGAAAATCCAGAACATCAGGTTTCAGAACGGTTTAATTAACTTTCAAGAACGGTTTGCCCAATTCTGACTTTGTGTTGAGAGCTTCGCGAGTTGGCAGCACGATTTTCTCGATTCGTCGCACATTCGTCCTCCAAATCTCAGCTGAAAAGCCAAATTCGACTTGCTGTTATTGAAAGATGGATGTAAATCTATTTTCTTGTTGATCAATTGGTTGGAAGAAATCCAATATTGTTATGGGAAGATTGTATTTACTATTCAATTTCTCCTCCTTCTGATTATAAAAGGAGAAAGCACGTATTGTGTAGGAGGGGGATTTGGGAAAACGTTTCATGTAATTTCCTGTTAAACAGCAGCTCTGATTATTGAGTCTCGTTGAGAACTGGTTCATTATATTTCTGTCCAATGCATTAATATAAGCTTGGTGATTATCTCATCTCTGCGTCTGGATTAACTTAAGGCGGTGTCCCCTTGGAGGCTAAGGGCCCGGCCCCGGAGGACACTTGCTGCTGTATATTATCTCCTTGGTTTATGCGTGGTTTTGCTTATCAGCTTGAATCGGTAATCTGATGTGTTTTTTTATCTTATATTACAGCTCTGTTATATTTCATATTTCATTCTCTGCAACAGGAACACCGTAATCTGCATTCTAACGTATTGCTATTCCTTTAAAACCGTTACCGTAACATTGTCGTTCTCTACATAATGCTATTGATGTTTAATTGCAGAGTAATCAAGCTGTAACCTTCTTAAGTTGGTATTACTGCATTTCTCTATGGTTTATACTTCACACGATTGCTATTCAATTGACTTTGTGGTTCCATTATGGATTGTAATCGTTCCCCTTTCTAACCAGGATTAATACTTGCAGTATCAGACTCAGATTACTATTAATGTGTGCCTGTGTTAAGTTATTATGCATTTGTATTTGGCCGTCCAGCGTGTTGTGTGCGTATATTATTTATTAATGTTGTTCATAATTTATCAATAGTCATTGTTGTTCCATTAGCGTGTTCTACTTAATTTTCCTTAAAAGTGAAAGATTGTTATTTGATTGCGAAGAGTGCATTTGGGTCAATAGATTAAGTTTGGTTACAACTCACGAGACTTAGCTGTTCGTTTGCTGTTCCATTTTAGATTTGTTGTTCAATTCTTTATTTGTTGTTCTATTTACTCGCATTTGTTGTTTTGGTGTGAGAAACGATCTAAGGCTGTAGTGAGCTTTGGCATTCACTGTCTAGCTCCCAGACCCATGGTCTATGCTCTAATTTCCTCTCCATCAGTTTCCAAAGGGATGGGTTATCACTGCCAAACCCTTGATTGATAAGCTGCCTAGTTTTCTGAATGTGTGATTTATTCTTTTGAAATAACTTAGTTATAGACAAGCTTTCATTTAATTTTGGATTTTAAGCACTATACTGCAAAACATTACTCTTGAGTAAATAGCCGCCTCAGACTGAGTACACTCTTGAAACAAAAAGTCGTCCCTGGGTTGACAATTAATGTGAGGTAATTAGGAGTTACAAAGACACCTTTTTATCACTCCACAACTGGGTCAGTGGGGAATTTCAGTGGCCAAAGGTGGAACCAAGGAAGAACTGATATTATTCCTCTAGACCTCGCGAACTCATCAATATGGCTGGGACTTCACATGCTACTCCACAGACATCAGAAATTCCAGAAGAGACAACAGTAGAAGACAACAACCTGATACAAGATAAGGGAAAGAGGAAGTTTACTGACAGTCCAGAGGAGGAACAAATATGGAAGATGAAAACAGATCCACTTCTCATGAAAACATCTTTGGCAATAAAAGCAAAGAGGAGGCAGAGGCTACAGAGAGAATAACAGAGGAAGAGAGAGAAACAAATCTTGGAGGAAGAAACGTTGAGAGCGCATAGAGTAGAACAAGTGCTAAGGGAATAACATGAGCTAAGAAGGAGAGAACAAGAGTAGAAGTAGAAGCAGGAAGAAGAAGGAAGGCAAGGTGCGACAAGAGAAGAAACAACGCCTATTCAAGTCGAAGTGTAAGAACGGACCCAGCCAATGGCAAAGGGAGAGAGCGAGAAGATGGAGGATCAGGAGCTTGCTTAGCAGATTGAGGAGTTGATTAAAGTTGCGGATATGGAGTTGAAGTTGGAGATGCATGATGAAGATGTGGACTTGATGCCCAGTGCACCACAAGTCACCATTCAGACTCCACCACCTCTAGCCGCAGAGCCAACCCTGAGTGAGGAAGGGGAGATAGTTCCCCTTGATGATGATTAGGTGATGGATGTGTATAAATTTTCATTTGATGAAACTCCAGAAGAGGATTGTACAAACGCGGATAAAGCACTTCTCGAATGATCATGCGTCCCCTGCATTTATGAGAAAGGGTGATAGTGGCAGACACCAAAAAGAATCCAAAAGTTATTGTTGAAGCCAACATGGGTTTCGCAGGTGTAGAAAAATATAACACTCAATATTTGATGGCCGAGAATAAAAATTTGGCACAGAATCTACATACTGCCCGACAAGATATTGAAAAACTCTAGGCAGCAACATAGAATGCACCTTCTGCACGAGTCTACTTGGAGGCGATGAGAGCAACAATACTTACTGAAGTATCCACTCTTGGAGAACCTATGTAAGACCTCTATCAAGATCTTGTGACCATACATAAGGCAATTTTACACTTACATGACTCGCAAGAGTAGATTAGAGATTTTGTCAAGATCCTTAGGAATGTGCAATATTCTAGCACCGTTGTGCCTGATTGGACAATGCGATACAAGGGAGCACTGCTTACCCTGGTGAAGAAAATGAAGCTATGGGAAGAGCTGGAGAAAGCGAGAGTTCGGATGTTGATCCAGAATAACAAGTAGCTTGCCTCATCCATTAGAAATATTCAGGCCTCATACATATGTGTATATAACAGTTTGGATTTCATGGTGAGAAACCACAAGATCCCATCCGTCAGCACACTCACCGAGGCTAAATGAAAACGTAAAGTTAGGCAGGAGATTGATCATTACTTGGAGCAGCTGAAACAGGTCACCACCCAGGAGGACTTAGAGCTTAATGGAAAAAACATGCAGACATACATCGGTGTTATTGTTTAGATCAGAATAATGTTGCTCCTAATTGAGAAATAGGTTTAGACCGACTCCAAGACATTGTACCTAGATGCTATGGAGGAAAGAGTCCACTTCCATCCTGACACCATCACGCAGTTTGGGGAGACCATCGAAGAATACTGATCTTGGCATAAATATGTTACCGAGAAGCATCGAGTCGAAGTTTCCCAACTTGAGTTCACCCAAACTCCAGCATCATAGTGTTTTCTCTTGTTAGGTTATCAAGTTGTCTCTGCCTTATTTTCTCTTATAAGGGTACAAGTGGAAAATTTAATATTATTTGTAATTACTGTAAAAGTGAAATTCCAAGTGTCCATGTTAGAATGTGAAGAGTCGTAATGTAATGTAATGAGTTATTTTGTAAAGAAGATGAAGAGTCATGAGGGGAGTCCAAGAGTCACAAAGGGGGCATGCCAAGAGTCACCCCCTTTGTTATAAATATATCCTCATAACTCATATAAAGGGATTTGGGGAGCCAAGATTTTGGATAGGCTTAGGGTTAGGAAGAGCTTGGGAGTTTTGTGTGAACCTTGGCATCTCCATAGCGTAGAGAGAGTATACTTCTCTGGAGGAGCAGGTGTTGTAGACTTCACGTTCCACGATTGGGGAAAGTGGCTTGTCAAATGTTGTATCTATGATTGGAACTATCACTTTTAATAAAACGCAGAGTTGACACGCTTTCATTCATATGTTGTGGATATAGTAGGAGTATTCTTGTTGTATTTGCAATATATTTTATTTAACTTATGCATATGCTTATGAACTATTTTTTTTTCATTTGTATGAATATTGTTGGATGTGTTTTGATGTATTAATCCATCACCTTTACTTGTGGACTATTCCACTTGTTAGTTTGTGGATGTCATTTTGATCATGTGTTCCTTCTAAGTTGTGTATTATTACAAGCTTCCAAGTGGTGCACTTCCTTTTATCTTCGTGTGTTGGAACCGTCATGCATCACGCTTGACTCTCCACAGGGTCACACACTTGTTCTCACCAAAGACATTGTGCACCACTCTGTGTTTTGCAAACCAAGATAGATCATTAACACTCCACTGTTGGGACTCCTACTCCAAACGGTGTGAGGTCTAGTCGGGACTTCATATCGGGGAGATCCCCTAAATGTTGGCGGTTCCAACACTGTCAACATACTATTAATGAGAAATTTGTGCGTTATTTCCTTTTACTTTCTTCTGCATACTATGTGTCTGTGTTGTTGGACCTTATTACATTGTGCATGATATGGAAATATATGTATGTTGAGCATAGGTTTTGTCGGTAACTCAAAGTTGGATGATAGCAAGGTTAAAGCTGGCTCCTTGGTCTATTAATTAATTATAATTCTTATTCTATTGTTTTTTTTTCCATGCTAACCCACGCCAATTATATGTACTTGTTTGGTCCTATAATGTTGTGGCTAGTAAGCTTGGTCAAGTATTCATAGCTATTGTTTGACTAGAACAGGTAAAGTTGAGGGTCCCTGCAATATGTACGCTGGCTGTGGGATCGTCGTTGGTAGGTTAGCATGTTGAAATTTCACGAATTCCTTTTGTGATGTGCCTAGTTGTGACTGATCTGCACAACAACTGAGGGAGTTGATACCTGGCGTGAAGTGCAGTGTAACGCGGACTAATAGTCTGACATTTTGGGGTGTGTTAAATAGGAGTTATGCCTCAGAGCTTTAAGACAATCCCATCTGACAGCGGAAACCTAGTTTCAACAGTCACCCATTAATGTCTCAGGTGAGACTTCACTCACTTTATGGGTGTCTCCAAAAGGGTTGATGCTAAGCGGGTCTTTGTTGGCCATAATGCTGCAAATCTCGGGTCTGTCAGCATCCCACACGCCAAGACCCTTTAATAGGACGATGGGGTAAAGTGAACACGCCATCGTGGCAGAAAATCAAGATCACATGTGAAAGGACGATGTTGAAGCAATGTGTCGTTTATAGTAGTCCCGCAAACCATATCCATCAAATTTGACAGGTATACCTTAGAAAATTAGATCATAAGGTAAAATCCTATAGAATATGGCATTGACATTAGATCATCAACAATTAAATTCAGTAGCAGATCGTATCTCTCCTAAATTAATATGCAGTAAAAATTGTAACTCGATCTTGAAAGGGGAACTTGTTTCAATATTCATGCATATAGCCTTTTCTTGATCATAAATTTACTTCGTAATGTATGTTTATGATGGTGCATCAGGGAAATTTACATCACGAACTTATTCCATACTTCATGTGCAACGAGTAGGTATATATTAAAAATCATGGCGTAAAACTTCGATGATGTAAACTAATTTTATTTTCATAATTATTTAGTTTTGCTTTTTAAATAAAAAATATATTTTTAATTTCTAATACATTCTTATTTTCTAATTAAAAATACATTTGGTTTTTCTAATTTTTTTTGTTTTTTTATGTGATATTCAACTACAATTAATTAATTAGTGTTTTTATATGTTTCAACCAATAAAAAAATCTATAATTTTATCTTCTTCTTTTTAAAATGTTTTCTTTAACTACAATATTCTCATAATTATTTATTTTTTCAAAACAATATAATAAGCTATAGTAAATATAATATATTAAAAAAAAAAACTATAGTTATTGAAATTGTTCATGGAAATCGATTTTTATACTTCATGATATGTGAGGGACTAATAAGACATTATTATTGTTATTAGGTAGGATTGGTTCTCCACCACCACAACGCGAAATTACAATTAACAAAATACCTCAATTTACTAATGAGTAAAACCTAAATAGACTAGATTCTAAACCTTAACACTAGCTTGAATTCAATATTTTTACTTTAACTTAGTTATATTTAAACTAAGTTGCGGGGACTAGTTACTATGTAGCACTTGCTTTTTATTAGGTTCACATCATATCTAATGAAATTTTATTTCAAATAGGAAATTAGCAAAGAACAAAGACATTTGATATGTCTTCCTCTGTATTTTATGCAATTGTATATTGCTATATCTTCAAACACTTAACAATATCAAAGAGTTTGTAGAAATTCTTTCGGTAGTAATCACATGCAAAAGAACGAGGTCGACGCGTTTCGAACCAACCAGTGTGGTTCATCATCAGGACTATGTGAGAGATCAGATCCAGTCATTAAGTATAAATAGATGTAGAAATTTCTTTTGCATGTGATTACTACCGAAAGAATTTCTACAAATTTATATTATGGATCACAGAAGCTTAGATTCCAAAAATATCAAAGAGTGTTGATTTTAACATGGACCCAATATAATTTTGGTGCCTAGTATTATGGATAGACAAAACCTCTTTTATTTTTTATCCGTTTCAAAATGGATTTGTCTTTGTGTTGAGGAGGATCATTTTTGGACCTTCCACAAACATAATTTCAAGGCATACATTTGATGTTCTCGAAGGGAGAGGAATTTTATAGGTTCATGGTGATTTTTCCTACATAAGATTATTTGGATTTCAAGGAAAATATTTTCTCCTTCCATATTTCATTTGTGAAAATTTCTTTGTTGTTGAAATATGTAGGCAATTCAAAATTGGGTCCACTTCTTTCATGGAAAGAAAAAAACAATTGATTCCATTTCTTATTAAGGTCGGAGAAATCATAGTCATGATCATTTCTCATCTTGATGAATTTGTTGGATATTTAAATTCTTTTCAAATGAATGAAGTTCATGTTGGAAATACTAAGAGGGGGACGAATTAGTAATTCATTCCTTTCAATTTTTCACTTAATATTGAAACCATATTCATGTCACATAAACAATTATTCACAATGTATGAACACAAAGATCAAAGTGCAAGTTAAAACTTAAAGAATAAACACTTGTAAACAATCTTCAATTTATTGCAACCATTCGTGAGGACACAAATCCTCTATAAGCATGAACTTAAAACTATTGCAGACTCCAAACTGTCAAGAATATGAGGACACCGATCCTCTGTTTTCATCGAATTTCAACTTTTGTACACACCAACCTACAGGAGATTTTAACCCCTTAGCTAAGCTCCAACTCAACAACTTCATAGACACCAACCTATAGAAGAATCCAATCTCTGTAGTTAAGCACGAACTCAACAATTCGTAGATCCTTGGACTTGTTAACAACAACTACTAGTTTATACAAACTACCCTTCTTCAATAAGGTTTGTCACTCTACCCTGTTATCTTCATATTTGCACCTTCAACCTTGAATACAACCACCTGACCTGGAAACTTTAACTTTCTACTCTTCAACTTGTCTTAGCTCATTAGCTTGACTTATTGTCTCATTTTGATCTACACAAGAACAAGTCTTCTCTATTGCACTTTTCTTTATATCACACAATTACAAATACCTCTTACACAAAATTCTTTATTGTCCTTAGTTCTTGGAAACTCCTTGTGAGAGGTCTGAAGCACAAACACACTCTCCAAAAAATAAATCTTGGCCTTTGCACATGAATCAATAATGTTTTGTCATAAACACTTCTGATATCAATTTAGAGCTTCCTTCAAAAGACTAATTCAAATTATAAATACGCCTCCAATAGTCCTTCCTACATATGTGGCTACTTTCACAGAATTGTGTTAATATTCTTTTATCACAAGTCTACAACCAAATAAATAACCATGGTTTTCCCTTACCACGTAGACCTTCTTATTCTCCATTGATTTGAAAGCCCAACTCTCTTGTGAGACTTAATACAAGGTTGCTAAACATTTTTAATAACCAATCAATGACCTGTCCACCCTTCTCATAACCTAGATCTCTTATCATCTCTATACATTTCTTTATTTCAAATGGTAAAATCAACCCACCGCATCTCACATAAATCTCAGGTCCAAACATTTATGAATATTTTCTAATTGTTGTCTATAATCAAATGGTACCTGCAATCTTCAACATTCAATCTTGAGCTCATGTGACTGCTTCTACAAATCAATTAGACACCCCTGATGCTTGGCCTCTAATTTGGAAAGCAACTTGGTCACCTTTTAGAGATATGTTCATAGCTTCTCACAGTCACATTCTTTTTCTTGGTTGTCCATGACGTCGTATAATTTCAAGGAAACTCTACAACATTAACATATAATCTTAGTAGAGGATATCACTAAACTACAAAAATACATGAAAACTGCTCAAGTCTTAATTTAGAAAAGCAAAGGATGTAATTTGAACAAAAATTCTACCCCATGAACTTAGGAACACAAATCATATTGCTTAGGGGATAAATCAATTATGGCTTGGGTCTGCTACAAGAAGATCACCCACAAAAACTCATGGTTATGTTCCTCAGATGTACAATGCAACACTCCTCACATGGCTTAGAGCTCTAGTAATCTTCATATTGGATTCCCCTCTTATTTGTGAATTGATTGTAGTTCAAATGAACCAAAAAAATGCCATATTTATATTGGCCCTAGATATTACCATAAAATATGGGCTTATACTAATAATAAGAGAGTTATAGACTGACCTTTGTTGGGGCAAGTTAAACTTTCAAAGATTCATTTTTCCTCAAGTGTGAGGAATTAGGAGACTTGCCACTTATCGTTGGGAAAGTCTTAGAATGAACTATTTGATGGTGTAACTTTATTTTTCATCTGAACTGAGTTTGACGACCTTTTTCATGAATTTCCTTAACAACTTCTTCTGGTTTTCATCGTCGACTTTGAGGATTTAAACAATTCTATTGGATGCTTCCTTCATTTATAGGTTTTGACATCATTCCTAGGACCTTGGCGAGGTCAATCACTTTTGCTTCCTTGGAGGGATAACATATGCTTCCTTAGAGGCTCACCTTTGCTTGGTTTTTCCATCAAAGACAACTTCTTTCAACAACTTAAACATATAAATTTTTTGACATAAATGGCTTATTCATAATCCTTATGTACTTTATTGGATATGCTTCATTGTTTAGCAGAGAATTAATATTTAACGAAAGAGGAGGAGGAAACAACCAAAAACCCCAAAATAATATCCTTGAAACCCATCAACCCGATAATTCAAGACGATGCTCATACTCTTGTGGGCATAAATGATCGATATAGGAAAAAGGGAAAAATAGTCATTAGCAAGGAAACATGTTCACTCCATATATCACAATTAAAAGGTTCTTCAATTAAAGAAAAAAAACACACTCCACTGATAGCCACCAAACGAAGTCAACAATAGGGAGATTTGAAGATGGAGGAGATGGGAATTCTTTGAAGAAATCCCTTGGAAGTTCACATACTATTTCTACAAGTTCAAAGAGAAAAATGAATGTCATTGAAAAAACAAATATCAAAATTGAA
Organism: Pinus albicaulis; assembly: GCA_034641835.2. Taxonomy (NCBI): domain Eukaryota; kingdom Viridiplantae; phylum Streptophyta; class Pinopsida; order Pinales; family Pinaceae; genus Pinus; species Pinus albicaulis. Next base: position 9,071,778 of record CM076571.1, read on the forward strand.
GTTTATTTAGTGTGGATGAAATGCAAATTGATATTGGCGCTATAGTTCCACGAGGGCTACACCTTGTTGATCAATATACTACCACATTAATTCATTAAAGGGGGGTTTTACATTGTGAAAATTAGTGTCAATATAATGTAGGTATTGGAGGGAAATATGTGGGGTAAGGGAGTTTATAGGTATTAGGGGGTATCAAAAGGGGTATTTGGTAAAAATAGGAAATATATATTAAAAATTTGGGTTATTTTTATTAGAAAAATGTTTTGGGAGGGGGCTCAACAAATGAGATTTTGCATGTTTGTATTAATATCTAGTGATATTAGAGGTGTTATTTAATATTCCATGAACTAAGGCACTATGAAACGAGTTTATAATGATATCTAGTGAGATTAGAGATGTTCTTTAATATCCCATAAGCGAAGGTGCTATGACAGAAGTTGATTAAGTGGAGAACCTATGTACAATTCTTGATTGGGTAGGAAGATATATGGTTGAAAGAAAAACTATCGTTGAAGAGTTGGCTGAAAATTTAATTATATTTGAAGAAGAATCGATCGCACTTCATCATGCAACTTGCAATCCTCGTTTAAAGAAGTTGCAAATTAAAAATAAATAAATAAATTGAAAAATAAAAAGATTATGGAAAAATGGATCTCTAAAATTGATATCACAAGGGTAAAACCCTAAAAAGTCTTAGAATTTCACAAAGCCATTGGTGATGCCTTCATATATTTAATTAATGAGCAAGAAAAAGAGAATTTCATGCTAAGAAAAAGGATAAAGGAATTGGAGGGTGCCTTGGTCCCACAACTATTCTTTGTTGAAATTTTATCAAATGCTAAACCTACTAAAGTGTCTGAAGATTTACCATAATCAAGTATTAGATTAAAAGAAGCTTTAAGTTTGTTGATTTACATAAGAAAATATTTTGATAACAACATTAATAAAACAATTAATATAATCCTGGAAAATTGGGAACTTGCTACAAGTTAAACTACCATTATTACCAATATTTCAAATTTAAAAAAATACTTACAAAAATATTTGGAGAATGATGAATACTTGTAAAGAGAAGTTATCAAAGCATTTAGTTCAAAGGTTTCGAGTGTGAATGAAGCTCAATGTAAAGAATAAAATCTTTCTTCAAAGATTTATTTGAGGCAAATAGAAGCATGTTAGTTAAAGCAAATGTAATGTCTAAAGGAAATGATTACTAAGCAAAAAACAATTAATTCAACGAAAAGTGATATATTTTTAAAACTTGTTGATGTTGCAAAAGAGTTGGAATGTCCGCATCTTATAATGGGTCCTATCCTACTTACTAAAGAAATAATATAAGAATAACTTGAGATACTAAAAATGTCATACGACAATGAATTTAATGATTTAAAGGCATTCTTGCAAAGATCAAATTGAGAAATGGTGATTCACTTTGTTAATAAAATTGAAGACGCAAGAAGATGTTCTACATCAATTAAGTTTTTCACTTATATCAAAGTTAACAACATTAAAGAGCAATATAAACCAACATAAAAGAGAAATATCAACCAGAAGAGTAAAGGGAGAGATCTTCCAACAATCATGAGTAAAGTGCTCCTTTCATTAGCCTCCATATCTTATTTTCCTTCTTAGTTTGAGATCATTGTCCTTTTTATACTACAAAATTATGAGTATTTGAGGTTGATTCCTAACTTCTCCCCTTTGTGTTTCCCCCTTCGTGTTTTCCAGGTATTTTTCATATATTTATGGTTCAGGGGAGCCCTATCCTAGCCCATTAGGGCAAACACATTTCTTACTTTCTAAATATTATAGACTCTATTTAAAAAACATTTGTATAGTTTTTGAAAAATATCCAAGAGAATTACACGGAGCACATAACTAATGTAATATCAAACTTTGAACTTTAAGTATGATATTCAAGTTCGTGTCTCGTAAGTCTTCTTTGGTTTTAATTGAATCATCATGTTAAGTTCTCTGCAAATGTGGTCTTGTCACTTTGATCTTGCCAAGTGATATGCTATGCTTTACTTTATTTCGCTAGAAATGACATGCTTACAAAATTCCTCATTAAAATACTTCCATATCTTCTTGTATAATAATGTCAATCTTGTGTCTATAGAATGGTGCTTATGTTTTAAGTTTTGAATAATGCAGCCCTATCTCAGGTTAATGTATATGTTATTTAATCTTATCTTTTCTCAGTCTGTAAATAAGTGTATTTTATTATAACATCTATAGAGCAACACCACCTCTTTAAAAATTTAGAAGGGTTTCTCCTTGTCATGTTGCCTCAAGGACTGTAAGTAGTCTCATAAATCAACACGAGGTTGGTTGTGGACCTAGACACATATGTTTAGGAGAAGAATTGGAGCATAATAAATACTTTGGCACACATGTTGAGGGGAAATGAACACAAGATGACATGTGACACATAGCTAAAGGAGGAGTGTTGTTCATGAGGGTACTTAAATGGTGAATTAGCATGGGCATTGGGCCAACAAATTATTAGATAATGCACCATATTATAGGAGGGGTTTTGAGCTCGAGGAGTGATCTGAAAATGGATTGTACTTGAATAAAGGGTGCAAGGTATCCATTTCCATTAATTCTAAATGTGCAAACAAATTTGATACCAATCTGATCTGAAATGTGTGAACAAAATATTTCTTATACAGAGATAGACAGTAGGGGCTTTTACTAGTTATTTCACCTTTCAAAGAAAGGATGAAACCAGAAGCTTCTGGCCCTCTTACTGGCTCTGCCTAAAGAAATATGAAGTAAACACTAAAACGATCTGGCAATGAAAGTATTTGTTTTCTGATTGCAAAGTATTCATTAACCAATATTATGAGGGTACAAGCATGTTAAGGTGTTCTGCAATGGAACAAATGTGTTTTGGAATGGAACAAATAAGTTTTGATCACTGTATAAGTCTTAATGTGTTAAGAGGACTTATTTAAATTCACTATTTAATGTATCAAACTCTAGAAATAAGCAGCAATAATTCACAACATAATAACAAGCATCTGACAAAGCAGTTCACCCCTCTCTTGGGCTACATCTGCTGGGTCCAAAATCCTCCAAATGGGCTTTTACCTCTTCTATTAATGCTCAAAATAATTTTTACACCATGAAGAAAGCCTCAAAATGCTGAAATAGATGCAAAATAAGAATCAGAGTGCTGGAAATAGTAAAAATTGACTATTCATTCACCTCAAACAGATGAAAATAGCCCAATACAGCTGATCATTCCCTAAGCCCTAGTGGCTCCACAAGAAAATCCGCTGATAAAACCTCTGACAGAGTGCCCTGATGGCTTTGCAACCTGTTCCAACAGCTTCAGAATGTTCCAATAACCCCAAAACAAAAACAAAAATCGTTCCAAAAGGATTTCCCTAGCCAAAGTTATGATTAGTACAAGTTTTTGTCCAATCAGGCCTAGAATACCTCCACTAATCGTGGAGGACTGTAGTTAGGCCCGCTAAAATAGGGGTGGCGCCATTCTGGGTGGATTCTGCCAACTATTCCGCCAGTTCGTGGTGCTAAGGGATAAGGGCCTTATCCCTTACGGCGGAACCTCCAGCATAAAACCTTGAAAAATTAATATGCAACCATATTATATAACGGTGCATTTAAATACTCCACACCTTCCGGCATATAACGTAACCATGACCCAACGTTATGCGCGCCAATCCATTTAAGCCCAAGGTTCTGAGCCTCAGGTTACATGCGGAGGGGGCTGGCCCCCTTTCGGGCCCCGCCCAAACCTTGTTTAAAGTTTATAATAAACTTTGCCACCAATACAAATAAAGAACTACCTTTTGCCCGACGGTTGGGCTGCTCGGTTATCTCCGCCTTGACCCGGGGTCGACTCCTGCCACGACCAAAACAATTTTGCCATAACAAATTCCGTTTGACCTTGGGGCCACATGGCGGCCTCCGGGCTGGCCACGTGGCACCTTGCTATTGGCTACCCACGAAATATTCTGTAGAATATTCTATGGAATATTCCATGGAATATTCCTAGAATATTCTATGGTATTTTTTTTTTTTTAATACAATTTTTAATAAGGTCAAACTGTCAAACTGGGCTTTTTTCCCTGAATTTGGCAAACTTCAAAGCTGAATAAATTTCTCATACAGCGTAAGTTTTCAGTGCCGCTCGTGTCTACAGGATTGTTTTTCCGAGCTCTTTCTTGTCGTTATGGTTTGGACCAATTCTGAGCAACTAATTTTTTGAGCATTTTTCCATTAAGGACTTGATCACCTAGTCACGCCTCCCAAATGGGAAGCTTTTGGACCCCAAAAGCTCTCTGATTAGTGAAACTGATAATGTGGAGACTGATTCTCCACTCTTCCACCCTTGAATAATTGAAATCTACCCGATTTCATCAAATGGAGCTTTTCAGAAAATGATAAATTGTCTCTGGAATTAACTGATCGACCATTGCTAAAACTGACAAAGTCATGATGCAAATTCTTAAAATTTGCAGAACAGCAACTGTAATTTGCAGAAAAAAATTATTTCTACACTGATCAAACTTCCAAGAAGACTTAAAATAACGTTCACCTTGCCTCTTCTGCTTCCTGTGTGCTTTCTTTTTCAACCAGCAACTTGAAGCAACATGGTTAAATCCTCCACAAAATGTGCAACAAAACTTCTTTTCATTTGAACAAGAAAAATTATCATTCTTTGCTGAAACATAATCAAATTGATCATGTGAATGATTATACCTCTTTTACTGCATAGAATGTCCATCCTTTTTGTCTTTGAAAGACGATGAACTAGTAGAGGAGACAACTTTCCTTTTCAGACTTTCATCAATGTTCTTATCTTGAAAATTGTTTGAACTGTTAGAGAATAATGGAGAAAATAACGTTCTGTTGTTACACGGTAGATTTGCAAGCAGTTCAGATCCGTTTTTATCGGAGTCTGTTGAATTTGCTCATATACTATAAATGTAATCCATTTGCAAATAATATAAGATATAATGTGTTGTGTGCACGATGGTTGCTCTCCATTTCTCTTTGTTGGTATCAGAGCGAGTCTGGGCTTGAATCCCTCACGGGAGGGCCCAGGAAGATGTGAGAAATATGGGGTCAATGTACAGTAGAGTAGATTATTTTTTCTGAGTATTATTTTGCTGTGTAGTGTGGTAAGAAGCCGCTTCGTGTGATGTTGATGATAGTGTTGTGTGTATGTATTGTTTATAAGTTCAGATTTATGAATTATTTCCTGTGTTTGTAATTGCGTTGGTTTTGAGGGTTGAGAAAGCGCGTGTTCAGCTTCCAACACCATTCCAGGACAGATTTTCGGTCTTCTTTAGGGACTGAAGCTAGAGCAGCCCGTTCGGCAGTCTCGATCTGGGATTCGAGCAAATAAATTATATTATTTTTTTGAGCTTGTCCGTCAGATTTGCGTCCGTGTTCCTTCATAGAAGGTCCCTGGTCCATGTTCATTACGTTATCCTACAAAATGTAATGAGAGGAAACAGTGAAATCCGAGGTGCTAAAATGATGGATGTCTTGTAAATTCAGAAGCAGAGAGGCAACGTGTGATTCAGTGTTTGGAGGCTGCAATTCGAAGAAGAGCATCCGAGGGCATGAGACTGGAATTCTGCACCAACGATTGAGTTGGGCTTCTGTCGGGCGTGACTCGCATATTTAGAGAAAATGGGATGTCAGTTACAAAAGCAGAGGTGTTGACGCGGGGTGATAAGGCAACCGATGTGTTCTATGTGACTGATGCAGCTAGAAACCCTGTTGATATTAAGACTATTGAAGCAGTTTGGCAAGAAATTGGACTGACAATATTGCAAGTAAAATACGATCCTATGTATATAAAATATCGTCCAAGGGAACCTGCCCTCTTTATCTGGGTCACGTGTCATTTGCAAGATCAGCAAGGAGATTGCCTCCGCCACTGATCGTCATACCGACGATCCCACTGCCTACCAGGATGTGGGCGATCTGGAACACCCGGATGATAGCGAAAGCAAGGAAAAGGATGGCGCAGAGAGCGAGAAGGGCGGTTTTTCGAAATAATTTTATGTCTGGGCTGGTGGTTTCTGATCTACCCAGAATGCGTTACAATGAAGCGAAGCGAGCAACAAATTTGATTGGGAACAACGGGGGAGCATTATTCATGGGAGAAGAATTGTGTTGGTGGAGTGTGTAGCTTGTTAATATGTAGAATTATGAATTTTTTTTTGTGAGATTTGTGTAGTAAAGAACCAATTATTGAATAGATTTACACAATTTAAATTAGTCGTTCTCGACGTTCTTCGGTGCCGAGAGGACAATTGACTAATTTGATTGTGCGAATTTGTTATATGTTGATGGATCTTGTTGTGCTTTGGGCTTCAAGAGCATCGGTTATAGGTTATACAATGAGATCCTTGTGTGTAAAGGTCACTTTGTAGGATTGATCGCTGATCATATTATGTACCTAGAAAATTTTCGTATAGACTGTTGAAATTTATTCTTCGGGGTTATTTCACAGAAGGAAATATTTCAATAGGATAGTTCAGTGTCGAGACTCTTCTTCGGGGGTGTCAAGAATATTTGATCTTACAAATTCATCATTGCTGGTCAGAAACAAATGTATTTTAAATGGGTTGAATGGTAGCTCGAAAATGGTGGAGAAAAGAGTGTTGTCTACGAGATCTCAGAGTGGGTACAAATGTTAATGAAGACCAGGGCAGACAAATGTTAGTATTAAATTAGTGTGTTTTCCATTTCTCCATTAAGGGGGAGTGTTAGAGAATAATGGAGAAAGTAGCGTTCTGTTGTTACACGGTAGATTTGCAAGCGGTTTAGATCCGTTTTTATCGGAGTTTGTTGAATCTGCTCATATACTATAAATGTAATCCATTTGCAAATAATATAAGATATATTGTGTTGTGTGCACGATGGTTTCTCTCCATTTTTCTATGTTGAACTAGAAGGCTCGCCATAAGCGACATGTTTACCCTCTACTTGCTGCAATGATGGCTTAAAACAATGGTAAGGAAGATTGCCATCATGACATTGATGTAATTGAGAACTTGGGAGAAATGTTCTCTTCAAATTTGCATCACATTCTTGAATGCATGTGCTCAAAGCTTCACCATTAAGCTGCTCATAGCCAAGAACAATATTCTTGGGACACTCCACAACACAAATAGGCTCAAAAATGCCTTGTGCATGCTTGCCCAAACCTTTGCCTTCTTGATATCCCATTTTAAACATCAATTTGGACCCATTACCTCTTGTATGTTTTTCAAAAGAACCAACACACTTTTCAATGGAGGAAATTGAAGACAAGTTGGAACGATTAACCTCTTCCTCAAGGATTTTCTTGGACAAAGCTTCTTGAGCTTGAAGGAGTTGTTTCTCCATGTCATGCAACCTTTGGAGAATTTCAACCATATTGTAGGAGGGGTTTTGAGCTCGAGGAGGATCATGATTGGAGGGTGCACCACCATGGGATTTAACAAAACCCTAATGCTGCACTTCATCATTCTTATATTCTATAATGATTCACATGGGGTTTCCTTGTTAACTTAGGTTTCAGGCTATTTGTGTGAGCCTAATCCATGTTTTATGTTGGCCTTCCTCGCCTACTTTATATTAACAGAGGAAAATCCTTCATTATCACTCACTATTGATGTACTTGTTTATTCTATCTATGTAATTGCATTGTAGACGGCATGTAGGGAGAAATACTTGGGGTTTGTGATGTAAACCTCAGAGGAGGCATTGAGATGGATGCTAGCACTTGGATGTTCTTGGAGAGTTTAATTTTGTGAGATGGAAGAGGATGATAAGATTTGTGCCATGTGAGAAAACCCTATAGGAGACCATATCGCTAGAGGAGTTGATGACATGAACACTTGTTGTCTCAAGTTATTTACACTATGTATTGTCCTACAGAGTTGGTGGCTCATGTTATAACATATTAGGTAACAATAGGGTTCCATCCCAAGAGAAGACATGAAGAAGAGATCTAACATCTTGGGTGATATTGCAACCTTATAGTTGTATGATGCATGAAGGCTAGGTCAAGGTCATGGAATGTTAGATGAGTAGCCTTGCTTGATTACTTTAGGATTCTTGAGCTTGGTGAGATACCTTGCTTGAAATAAGGCTTGTTTATTGTAATCTTGATGTTCCATAGAGGCATTGGTGCTTGTCTTGATGCATGATTTAAAGATCCATGGTTTGAGGACTCAAACCTTAGGATGGACATGTAGACTAGGAGACTAACACTAGAGTTGTCTTGTAAACCTCAATCTTGTGTGGTACAAGTTGGCCAAGGTTTGTAAACCCTAAGGAGGTTAATGACTAGAGTGTGGATACCTTGAGCATGGTGAGATGCTAATCCGGATTTATGCAGGAACGCCGCAGAATAAACACATAACCATAAATACAGAGATGCAACGGAAATAACACTTCATTTCATTAATATCAAAGAACTGAAATTTGCTTACAGACATAATGGAAATAAAACTAGCTAGGGCACTGGTAGCTATCTCTGAAAAGAGATGTGGCGGCTACAGGCCTCTGAACTGAGTTACAATGAGGCTCGAGGGCCTATTTATTATTGAGAAACAATGGAGAACCCTCAACATCCCAAAAACCTAACCCTAGGAGATGAAGCGCCAAAACTATGGGCACCGTTTGGGTAAATTGGTGTTTCAACTTCCCAGGGACGTAACTTTGGCATACTATCTCCGTTTGACGCACATGATACATCATTAGAAAGCTCTATCCGAGGAATACAACTTTTGGGACAAGTTTGATCATCAAATTTGCTAGTAAAATGATATGCCCAAAAAACGTCGTTTAGGGCCTCAAAACGGCTCCGGAAGTTCAGGACCCGAAAAACTGCTAAAAATAGTAAGTTATGCCGAAACTGAAAAACTGAAAGAGACAATGGTGGGGGGCCAAGTGGAATAGGTGGGTGGCCACCAATATCCAACTGGATCATTCCTCCCCCCTTAGGAAGCAATGGTCCCCATTGCGTTAAGTTCCTCCATGAGATGAGGAAATTTCTGCTGAACTTGGTCCCTGGTGAACCACTTTCCTTGGTGCAGGAGTTGGCCAGCTTTAACAACCCGATACAGTTGGATCCTCTGTTGGCGAGTGTTCTTAATTTGCATGTCCATGATACAATCTGTGGTGGCCTGTTCCATGCAGTCTGGGTTTAACTCTGTTGGTGTGAGTTGTTCTGCAATGTCCGAAGTGTCCAGTAGAGGTGGGAAGTAAGGACGAAGGCGATCCACATTGAAGACTGGGTGCGGACCAAGGAATGGTGGAATACTAAGCTCGAAAGCATTGTTCCCTACAGCCTTGGTGATGGTGTACGGCCCGTATCGGAGCGGGCGAAGCTTGCGGTGAGGTCCAGTGAGGCGCTCCTTCTGCAAATGCAGCCATACTTTGTCGCCCACTTGGAAGTTGTGTGGCACCCGGTGTTGATCATGGCGCTGCTTGTACTTCGCATTGGCTCTGTCCAATATATCATGAACCTGTTGGCGGATGTGTTGAATGTGCTCGATGAAGCTACTTGCTTTGTCAACTTCAGACTGGACATGAGCTGAATTGGCCTGAGCAGCTGCAAATGGCATGGCTACGTCGATGGGACATAGTGGCTGGAATCCCAAGCCCACCTGAAAGGGGCTATGGCCGATTGAACTGTGGAGAGCCCGATTATAACTATGTTGTACATAGGGGAGGCTCTCGTCCCATGTGCGTGGATGCTTTGAATTGTAAATGCGCAGAATGTGTACAATCATTCTGTTGACGACCTCTGTCTGGCCATCTGTTTGGGGATGGAAAGCTGTGGACTTGGTGAGCTTTGTGTCCATCATTGACCAGAGGCTGGACCAAAATGTGCTGAGGAACCTGCTATCTCGATCTGATATGATAGACTGTGGGATCCCAAAATGCACCCATACTCGTTCAAAGAAGAGTTTAGCAGTAGCTTCTGCTGTGATATTCTTCTTACAGGCCGCCATAATGGCCATCTTCGAGAATCTGTCAACGACCACGAAAACACGGTCATTGCCATTCTTAGTAGAGGGCAGGCCCGACATGTAATCCATGCAGATGGATTCCCAAGGTCGACTAGGGGTAGGTAGTGGAGTATATAGGTCTTGCTTCTTGATGGTCGGTTTGGCAATGGCACAAGCAGTGCAGGATCTGATGTGCTTCTCGACATCCTTTCGAAGGTTCGGCCAATAGAAATACTTCTGTAGTATTGCTACTGTTTTCTCGACCACGAAATGCCCAGCGACTCGACTGTAGTGTGCTTCCCATATCATCTTGGCACGCTCGCTTGAAGGAACACAAAGGTGTCCCAGGTGACATAAAAGTGCATCTTGGAGGTGAAAATTTGGAACATGCGTGCCCCCCAAGAGTGCCTTGTAAGTGTGGCCGAATTCTGGGTCACTCTCATAGAGAAGCGGCCAATCAGAAGTCTCGTGCCCACAAGAGTTGAGCACGGTGGTGAGCGCCACGATCGGTGGTCGGCTGAGGCAGTCTGCAACATTATTGGTGCTACCCTTCTTGTATTTGATGTTCAAATGAAACTGTTGCAGATATGTGGACCACTTCTGATGGCGATCATTCTGCAACTTCCCTTGTGTCTGTATGAACTACAGGGGTCGGTGGTCTGTGTGGATGATTGTTTCCTTCCCCAAAATGTAATGCTTCCATTGTCGACAGGCTTTCACAATGGAATACATTTCTTTGTAATAGGTGGGATACTTGCGAACTGTCTCAGACAATGTCTCACTGTGATATGCCACTGGATGTCCCTGTTGAGTAAGAACTGCCCCAATAGCATAGTCAGAGGCATCTGTCTCGATCTCAAAAGGCTGCTGCAAGTCTGGTAAGGTGAGCACTGGGGCAGAACAGAGGCGATTTTTCAATTCTTTGAACGCCTTCTGTTGAGGTTCCGACCAAAAGAATTTTGCTCTCGCTCCTCCTTTGGTGACTTGACTCAAGGGCCAAGTGATATGAGAGAATCCCAACACGAATCTATGGTAGAAATTAGCAAGACCCAGAAAGCTGCGAAGTTCTGTTATAGTAGTCGGGGCTGGCCAATCTCGAATGACTTGGATCTTTGCTGGATCCACATGCACCCCCCTTTCATCAATAATGTATCCCAGATATTGAACCTGGGTCATGCCAAACGTGCACTTCTCCAAATTGGCACACAACTTGTGTTGCCACAGTGTTTGGAGGACTTGTCGGATGTGATGAAGGTGCTCTTCCCAAGTCTTGTTGAAGATCAGAATGTCATCCAAGTACACCACTACGAATGAGTTGGTGAATGGCCACAAGATGTCGTCCATCATCCTCATAAAGGTTGCGGGAGCATTCGTCAACCCGAAAGGCATGACCAACCATTCAAAAAGGCCTTCCTTAGCTTTGAAGGCAGTCTTCCACACATCAGAGGGTTCAATTGGTACCTGGTGATACCCAGACTTCAGGTCGATCTTACTGAAATATTTTTCACCTTGGAGTTGGTCCAGAAGGTCATCAATTCGTGGGATTGGGTACCTATTTCGGACAGTGATCTTGTTCAGCGCCCGATAGTCAATACAGAGTCTCCACGTCCAATCCTTATTCTGTACCAACACGATCGGGCTCCCACAGGGCGATGAACTTGGTCTGATGTGACCTTTCTGCAACAGCTCCTGAATCTGCCTCTTGATTTCATCATTTTCCAGAACAGAGCGTCGATAGATCGGTCCATTGGGTAGTGGCGCACCTGGGGTCGGATCAATCGGGTGCTTGACCTGGCAGTGCAGAGGAACCCCTGTGGGTGAGGTGAAGATGTCCTCGTACTCCTCCACGACCTTATCCATTTGTTGTTGTCGTGCAGAGGGGGCCTGTCTGGAGGTCGTGGCCACAGTCTTCTTCTTGCCCTGGGGGCGGATCATCAGGAAAACGAATTTCCTGGTTTGGGAAATGAGCTTGCTACATTGTTTTGCAGTAACCAAAGAGATAGTCGTAGGAGGTGGTACCTTGGTATCCTGTACAACTTATTTCCCAAAGTAATAATAACAGCACGAGGTCGAGACTCATACACAGCATGACGGTTCCACAAGTATGGTTGTCCTAATAATACATCAGAAACATCAATAGGAGCAACGTCACATAATAACTCATCCGTGAAGGGCTTGATGCTATAGGGAAGGCGGCACTGCTGGCTGACGCAGAGATCTCATCCTTGGTGAAGCCACCCGATGGTGTATGGATGTGGGTGAGCTATGGTCGGCAAGCCCAAATGCTTCACAGCGTCTGCTGAAATGAGGTTCTTTTGGCTCCCATTGTCGACAATGAACTGTACAGGAGAGCCCTTTACCCACATATGGGAGTGGAAGAGACGTTCCTCCTCCTCTGGATCTTCCGGTTCCTCCTTCTGGACCTTTGTAGTGGCAACAGTGGCGTTGGGCTCCGCATCAATAATCTGTTTCCCTTTTTCATTCCCCTTTTCAGGTTCCGATTCGGAGTCGGAGCATGCATCTGACTCAGAAGCCCTCATCTCGGCCACTAGCGACTGCTTGGCCCGACACTCACTTGTGTTGTGAGTGGAGCTCTTATGGAACTCACACCACTTTCCCGTGTCCTTCTTTGGCTTTACGGTGTTGTTCTTTTCTTGTGGCTTTGACGGGTTGTCTTTAGCCACCATGCCTTAGCTCTGTCCTTTGTTCTGCAGTTTGGAAGCACCTTTTCCTTGCTTTTGATTCGCAGATCCAAAGTCTCGCTTCTTCTGTTTGAATTTCTGCTCAATCTTGGCAGCATACCGGTATGCCGTACCAAGCGAGGAGATGTCGAGGAACTCCATTTCCTCCTGAATGTATCTGTGCAGACAGTTGCGATACTTTAGCACCAGATGTTTCTCTGAATCTTTGATACCCAACTTTGTGCGTAGGGTATGGAACAGATTCGTCAGCTCATGCACATCTTGATCCCTTTGTTGTCGCAGCGTGGTCCATTGTATGTACTTGTCCTCATAGTTCCCCACGGGATAGTACTATTCCTTGACGGCGTCTCGGAAAGAATTCCAAGTTGGTACGGCCGAGAACAGAGAGGGTTCTGTCTGGTCCTTGTTCTCACAGTAGGTTTCCCACCAGTCCTTAACATGGGGGGTAGCTTTGAGGAGTGAAAAAATAATCTTCTCCGGGTCTGAAAAGTCATGAACAGAGAAATATCCTTCTAATAGATTCAACCATCTATCTACGGCATCTGCGTCTATTTGACCCTCAAATATGGGAATGTCAAAATTTACTTGTACCTTAAAGGGAGTCGCAACTCAAGAGTGGCTACTGGATGCAGATGCGCCGCCGGTGGGCAGCCGTTGAAGGATCTGAGCAAAGTTATCCATCATCACGTTCCTTTGTCTTTCGAGGGCCTCCTCGAGCAATATTTTGATAGGATTTCCTGCTCCCTCATCTTTCTTTTCGTCCCCCATGGGCGTCCGTCGAGGTTTGCGAGGCTGATCTTGCAAAGGTTCCACCAGATCAAGCCCTAGCTCCTTATACCCCGACCTCGTTGGGGACATGCAAAGAAGGATCGAAAACGATACCGCTCGATACCAGCGATCACACGGATTTACGACGCCTGAGAATAAACACAAAACCATAAATACGAGAATGCGGCGAAATAACACTTCATTTCATTAATATCAAAGAACTGAAATTTGCTTACAGACAGAATGGAAATAAAACTAGCTAGGGCACTAGTAGCTATCTCTGAGAAGAGATGTGGCGGCTACAGGCCTCTGAACTGCGTTACAATGAGGCTCGAGGGCCTATTTATTTTTGAGAAACAATGGAGAACCCTAAACATCCCAAAAACCTAACCCTAGGAGATGAAGCGCCAAAACTATGGGCCCCGTTTGGGTAAATTGGTGTTTCAACTTCCCAGGGACGTAACTTTGGCATACTATCTCCGTTTGACGCACATGATACATCATTAGAAATCTCTATCCGAGGACTACAACTTTCGGGACGAATTTGATGATCAAATTCGTTGGTGCTTTGATACCCAAAAAACGTCATTTAGGGCCTCAAAACGGCTCCGGAAGTTCAGGACCCGAAAAACTGCTAAAAATAGTAAGTTATGCCGAAACTGAAAAACTGAAAGAGACAATGGTGGGGGGCCAAGTGGAATAGGTGAGTGGCCACCAATATCCACCTGGATCAGATGCTTTGCTTAGAGAGTTGTGCGAGGAAATCTTTGTGAAAGGTCTAGGGTGGATTATTTGTTTGTCGATGCTAACATGTTGTGAGGCCTTTGGTTTGGCTACATAACTTGATGGAATATGTCACCAGGGTCTTGTACCATTGCATAGGATTTGGCATCAATTGTGGATGCTTGCATTTGAGGGTCCTAGATTGTGATAATATCAAATAACTATCTCGTTTCAACTTGTAATACATTATTGATATGTACTTGCAACTTCATTTATTATATAAATGAAGAGTACTTTGGTATCCAAATTTTGTGTAGTTGTAGATCTGATTTATAGCTTATAATCTCATGGTGAATGAGTAGTTTTTAGAGTTTTTTGGCATGTAGGTTTACCATGAACAACTTGTTGATTCTATCAAGTGTTTTGAAAAACATATAAAATCTAGAGGGTAATACTTATGATATAATAGTTTGTTGTAAGAATTTTTAGGTTTGTTATAAGCTTGAGAAGTGATCTTCAAGGTTTGAAACATTGTTGCATTAAAGTGCACCTCTTTGATATTTATTTTTTTGGGTTTCCTCGTGAATTTGGTTGAAGAGAATTGAATTATTTTGCAGTCGTAATTTAATATTTTAGATCCATTCCTAAGGCTATAAGTTCATAGGAAATATATATGGGAAAAATAAACGTTGAGGTGGATTTCTAAAATTGCAATAAAAAGTTGAATTTTCGAAATTTATACAAAAGATTTTGGCTAAGGATCAATATCCAAATAAAAGGCTTTGAATTATATTTCCAGCTTAGTCTCCTGGACGAGAAGTATGTCTGGAGTTTCTGTTCTTATTAAGCTTCTCATGGCTTCTTCTGAAGTCATGCCTTTGGATTCTTCGGCACTTGTTCCTTTGAGGGAGACTGAGGGAGAACCTTTGTTTGGAGAAACTGGATTTTGAGTCTCGACCTCCGGAGGAGTTTCTGACTGCTGGCTTAGAGGGTCAAACTTGTTTTCTTGCGCCTTTTTGGGGGGAGGGCGTTGAACATTAGCCTGAAGAGAGCCTTTTCCAGAGGGTACTGATCCTTATTGTTTGCCCGATCTATGAATTTCCCGAGAGTGTTGCCAATGTGTCTCAAGGAACTCCAGTTCCAGCAATGAACTGGAAGATTTGGAAGACGAACCCACACCGGGATAGCCTTGGGGACATCGACAGCCGGATCAAATTCCGGAGTCCATTTGTTCAGATAGAGGCCCTGAGAACCCATGAAATACGACCCATTTTGAAAGATCAAGTCTTTGTCTTCTTTGGAGGAAAATTCGAAGAGGAAGTACCCTTTCCCTAGAAAGTAAGAGGTGACCTTTTCCTTGATCAGAGGAGCCCAGTTCCTGTTAACCCATTGCTTAGTAGTTTTCGAAGAAGGCCACAGACCCGTGAATTGGCCAATGAGACCTCAATCCGCCAAAGATAAAGCTACTTGAATGGGGGCCTCCGGAGGCAAAGAAATCTCAGGAATTTCATCTAGCTTCTTAACAATTTGGATGCTTCGCTTCTTTTCTTTTGAGGCAAACCGACAAGAAGCTGGTTGAAGGTGTCGATGGCAGGAGACGAATGCAGATCCATAGAAGGACCCAGCGTCTCCATAGGGAAGCCCTGAGGCCGGCCGTCGCAGGGGCAGCCACGCAGCCGAAGCCCTAGTAAAGCTCAGGACGCACAGAGAGAACCGTCGGATCCTGACCTAGTCATTGATACGACACAGCAGGGCGCAGCAGGCACAACAGGACACAGCAGGAATAGAAGGGGCAGGGCCCTGCGAGAGCAGGCGCAGCGCAGGGGCAGTAGCGCAAGAATCCTCCTACTCCTCTGTTAGTTTTACAGGGTAATACTGTTACTTGATGGTGTGCCAGAAAAAATTCCAAGTGGGTGCAGTGAGCTTCAGAAAATTGATTACAACAACCTTTTTTAGGGAATTTTACAACAACAAATAACTTAGAAATTTCAACACTTTGACCTAGCAAAAGGATAACTATATGATATGATGCAAATAGACCTGTATCACCCAGCCAATCAACCCACAATTTGACTTTCTTCAGCCCACATGAATTGCCCAAATTAACCTGTAAAATCGGCTTGATTTCTGCTTGATCAGATCGACCTTTATGACCTGGTATCTTGATCTCCACAAGTCTATTTGTTGCCCTTGAAAGATATCATCTTTGTTGATTCAAACTTCGCTACCAATTCGATCTCCTATCACTATTAATGCCAAACTCTTGTGCCAAAACTAATTGATTACTCCAACGACCCTTTTTCCTCTTTTATAATTTTCTAATCTAATCTCCACAATGATGGAGGGTTGAGATTCCACTTCTATATTTGAGATCAACAACCACAATATAATTTTTAGTTAACCTCTTAACTTTTTAAAAAGTGACTAATAAAATAAAAAATTAAATTATTGATTCCATGCCTAAGGTCCAAGCTTAAGAACTATTTAAATAATTCATCCATAAAAGACATATTCCTCCATGTCCATGTAATCCATGTGGTTACCATATATATACACACCTTTTGCTAAATAGGATGGATGGGAAGTTGAACCATCCAACTTTATACAAAGTACTCCACGCAACGGATGAACCCTAGTGCAAGTTTTAAGTCATTTCCTTATAAAATGATTATTTTGCCACCCGCCAAAATTCCTATCTTACCGTTTACTCCACAATGCTTCTAACGACAAGTATAGCAAATGATACGTGGCTTGCCACATGGATAATGTCACAACTTACACGTGGAATCTCTCGACCTCTGCGCGATTGAACGCCACATCGATCACAATCCCGCGTCCAAGGTCTGCATTCGAATTCCAAAAAAATTGTTACAGCTCGTCGTTGTTTTTACAGAGTCTGAAGAAGAATACATTAATAGCCATTGTAATCAAAGGCCATGGCTTCCTCTCCGAAGCTTCGTAGTGTTGAAATATGCGTCAAATCCCTGAGATCAAAACCATGGCCTCGACTTCGGGTATGACAGAGGAAGAGAGTTTTTCATCAAACACCGTGGCAGAGCACAGCGGAAGCGAAAGGGAACATCTGCAGAGAGATGAAACACGGGCCTCGACTTCGGGTATAACAGAGGAAGAGAGCTTTTCAACAAACACCGTGGCAGAGCACAGCGGAAGCGAAAGGGAACATCTGCAGAGAGATGGAACACGGGGCGTTTACAGGGACGAAGAACAGCAAGATCATTTTATATTCAAGCCGGCAGAATGGATCATAAAATCAATAGCCTTTCAGTTCAACGGTTTTCTTCAGATTTTTACCCTAATTAGCTGGGCGGTGAGTTCTTCCTTCTCTGCCGTGGCAGAGCCTGTGCACAGAACAGTCCAGGCGAAGGACAGGGCCACAGAGGGGGTGACTCAGAAGTTAGCCATGATTTCGCAAGTTCCTCCTAGGGTTACGGAGAGCGGAGGCATGGTGTTGAGAAAGGTAGGGTTTGGATGCCTGGCGGCGATTTATGTGTTTTCCGTGTTGATTGTAATAATGCTGTTTGCATTACTTCTTGCTCTCACCTTTGTTACAGTTTGGATTGAGAAGCCTGTTATTATAAGGGAACCTTTGTATTTTGATTACACTCAACCCAATCCCAGTGCCATTGTTTCATTTAATGGCATGCGAACAGGATTTGGTCAGCCCCAAAAGGTTTCTGGAAGACGGGTCATTCCGGTTGGACACAAGTTCTATGTAACTGTAACCCTGTTTATGCCCGAGTCAGATCACAACCGTCAGATTGGGATGTTTCAGGTACGTACTAGTAGTTCAGACTTGGGATTATTTTTCAATATGTATGTCAGCAGGCATAACAGTGTTGAAAATTGTAGCAGCGGGATTGTAGATTTGAAGATTTGAATACTGTAACAGTAAGAGTTGTATGACTTGATAGCAGAAATAGCTTTAATTATAAAAATACACAAGATGTATTTATAATAATAATATTTTATTGATAAGATATGACATGATTGAATGATTACAATGAGGTCCCGCTTTTATACCTATGCAGGTACCTTTTCATGAACAGGCATGTCTTTTAGACATGTCTTTTCATTAACCTAATGACTGTTTAACATAATTTTAATTGATTAGCTAATAATTGCATTTATTTGTATTTATTCTATTAATGACTATATTTAACACTTAAGTTATGAATTAGGTTCATAACATTGCCTCCTTTTTGAAAAGCTTTGTCCTCAAAGCTTAACCTTTAGACAATTTGCTTCACCTGAGATTATCTGCGAGACATGTCATTCAATAGTGTCTTCCTTGTAGAAATCTCTCTAATACATCCCCTTTGAACTCCATGTTCTTCCCTTTGAACTCCATGTTCTTTGTTACGTTGGTTGTTTTTTTTTCTTTATTAATTAATTTAATTAATTAAATAGTAATTCTAATTAATTAAATTAATAATAATTTTTTTTTGTCTTTTTATAATACATTATATAATATATAATTGTATATTATATAAAATATATACATATTAAAAAATTATCGACTTATTGAATCGATCGAATCGACCACTGTATATTTAACTGAACGATATATCAACCCATTTAACCCAAATGCGGCGTCGTATGACCAGCGGACATGACGCTTGGATATTAATCCTTTAACGATGTGTGTGGATGCTGGTTTTTGTTTTTCAGGCCGACACCAATGGTCGAACGAACATTTGCACCTGGAGGCAAGAACAGCTTCGACTCTGCATCCCTTTCATTCTTTTGCTGAGGGCACTGTATCTGATGCCATGCAACTTGATCCGAGTCTATGTGGGCGATTAACAGTAGATGCGACCCACAGGTGATGAGCCGCGGCACAGGAAGCACGTAGTGATTGTTGAAGTGGTTCCGGGTCATATTCCATTTATTTTGTGAAGGCTCGTAAATTTCCACAATCTGTCTGTCGCGAATTTTATTTGCATTCTGGAAAAATACAAAGATTGTGTGGCATTGATACGGTACAGACATTCCATAATCAATTTCTAATTGATCGTTGTCATTTTTTTTTCTGCTCGAGCAAATGGTTCAGAAGTAACAATTACCGCTGTACCCCTCGGCTTTTCTGAAAAATCGGAATCTCGAGACTGCTGCAGCGTGCGAATGTGTTGATCTGTGAGGGCAACATAGGGCACCAATATCAGAACGTCATTCATATAATATGCACTCGATTTTCTGACATTAAAGGCGTCCCTTTTTTTCACAGCCACTTCTCCCAAAAATCTGAACTGTGAAATGGAACGTGCCTTTGTATCCACCACTTCATTGGTATGAATAATCTGATAAAAAAGGCATAAAACTATCTTTTGTTTAGCTTTCAGCCCAGAGAAAGACTTTCGCTTCTTCTTTAAAGCCCTGCAAACTTCGTCTGGAACTGGTTTATGGATATCCTTATAGAATCCGCTCATCATTTTTAGGATTTCACTTTCATGACACAAATTCTCTAGCAGCTGGCTAGAAAGTTCAACAAAATCAGATTCCACTCTAATCCCGGAAAATTTTGCCAATGATACACGGCTACAAATATGATGTACCACATGGCCAAAATGTTGAAAATATGTAACTACTTCTGCTAATCGCAGAACTACAGGATTATCTGCCGTGGGCTTTGTGAAGTTTGCAATCAAAGTAGCTACTGGTAACTGGTGAGTGCCATTTTGCATCAAGCAGCCATCCCGAAGAGGGATAACACCTGCATGGGAAAACTTTCCATCTCTAGTATACTTATCAAGATAGAAGAAACCCAAAAGCTGATTACAAGATGAATCAAAAACTGAATATAGAGACACATCGGGATGCCAAACTTCAGCTTCTTGTACTGTCTCAAATTTTAGACAAAAAAGCTGTTCATAAATTCGCAGAATCCCTGATGTAACAGAATCCACTGGAAAATATTGCTTCACAGTCGCATAATCTATTTCGAATTCTAACTCTTCTGCTTTGTGCATATAGTATTGTAAATCCTCCATTCCAAATACAGCTTCTCCGTCCTACTCTCTCTTCAAATCCTTAAGTCTTTCAAGTTCCTTAGCAGCTGACTTTGATATATTCTCTGATATATCCACTAGAAACTCAATAACCTTAAAAGGTGTTTTAGCCATCTGATTCTCCAGCACATATTCTATATAATTAGAATATCCCAGCAAGCGTGCCATCTTATGCCTTAATTGGACCAACTCTTCAAGGATCTTTGTATTCTCCGTCAAGCATCTTTGATCTTTTGCTACTGCCACAGCCTTCCTAGTTGCTCCAACCTTGCAATGCCTTAGTATAGGATAAGTATGGGTTGGCTTATCAGCCACTCGTAGCTTCCCATTTTCTGTTTTGTCCAGACTTTTGATGAAATTAGATGGCAATCCAGCCAGGTCTGACTCTTTAAAAAGAAGATAACGACCTTCCTCATTTAAATTGTTAACGAATCTGTTACACAGCTCTCCTATTGTTGTTTTAACCCTCTCAAATTCTTCTATTTTTCCAGAAGTGAGGTGAACTCCTCGCCTCTCAAATTCCCTAACCAAGCGGTTGACATAGCGTTGAGTTTCTGGATCTAGCCATTCACGTCTTGCAGCAAATGCCTTGACAACAAGATAAACATCTTCTCGCATGCTGCACTTCACATTGTGAGCATCAATTATTTTTTCTACTTCAACACTGGCTTTATTCCTATCAAGATCAGAGTCATATTTTTTTGTTTCTTTACTGTTGTTGGCAATGATATTTCTAGGATAAAAAGCACATATATGTCCTGCTAAATATTTATCTCCACATTTCCAACAATTCTCTTCCTTTTTATTTTTATTACGCATTGGTGGGGGAATATATTTGGTTGACTTTTCCATGGATGTTTTACTTGATTTCCCTTTAGCATAACTAGCTGTCTTCTCATTATTACAGCATTTTTCATCTTTCTGTTTCTCATGATTTCCTTTTCTATTACGAGAATTTTTTTTAAGATCTGCAGAAATTTTTTTAAGCTCTGCAAAATTTTCTTTTAAACAATTTGTGATTTCTGCCCAAGAATTCTCTACTTTCTGAAGCTTTTGTTGAGCTTTCCTAATCTTCTCAATTATTTCTTCTCGTAATGACACATAGTGTGGTAGTTTATGTCCATAGGCTTGTAAACTACGTTCGTAGGCTTGTACAACAATGTTATGTGCCATTGCTTCAACTTGTCCCTAACTTGGCTTCAAGATGGCTCCGATACCACTGTAGCAGCAGAAGTTGTAAATGTGAATACTGTAGCAGTAAGACTTGTACGCTTGTAGGCTTTGATAGCAGAAGCAGCTTTAATTATAAAAATACACAAGATGTATTTATAATAATAATATTTTATTGATAAGATATGACATGATTGAATGATTACAATGAGGTCCCGCTTTTATACCCATGCAGGTACCTTTTCACGAATGGGCATGTCTTTTAGACATGCCTTTTCATTAACCTAATGACTATTTAACATAATCCTAATTGATTAGCTAATAATTGCATTTATTTGTATTTATTCTATTAATGACTATATTTAACACTTAAGTTATGAATTAGGTTCATAACAAAAATTCATGGTAAAATGCAAATACATGTACACGTGTACACTTGGTAAAACAATATTCATTTTTTTACAAGAACCACCTAAGCTTTGGCTGGAACGGGTGCGAAACTCCTAGGATGATGTCTGTAGAATGTCAGGCCTTAACGAGAACATACATGCGGGTTATGATCTCCCAGTGCCATACCTCTGGTTACCCTCATAGCTACCCATGTGCTTCAGCGGCTTTAAACCACAACCCAACAGACATAAGAATGGCAGGCCTTAAGGAGAACATAGGAGTGGATTTGGGTTCATAATAAGTGCATGTTTGTCATGATCTCCCATTGCCATACCTCTGGTTAACTCCATAGCTACCTCACGTGTTGGAGCAGCCCATGGGAATGGGACTTGGTCAAGACGTCAGATATTTAGTGAAAAAATATTACCATTAAGGTCCCTATCTACGTGGAAAGGTCCTATATTATCAAAGAAAATGCTATACTTAGAAGATAAAATGAAATAATTATATCAATGTCTAGCGAATGACCACAAAATAGGTTTGGACCAATGTTTTAAAAGTTGGAATCAGACTTGGAATTGGTCGAAATTCCTACCAGACTCGAATTGAACTCAGATGGGAATTGGAACAATGTATAGTTTATGAATGAGTTTACTAAAAAATGCTTGAAATATCAAAATTTTAATGAAAAAAATATATCCATGTACGTTAATGTAAATCTAATATTCCAAACCATTAGAGACTCTTGTTCAAATTGGACTCTTTACATAAGTGAATTTATCTCTCGGTATGGATTCCCTAACTCATCTACAAGAATTTAATGTTTTAGCTAAACATTTTGAATCATCCTCTCGACTCTTCATTGATTCAAGTCTACATGCTATAACGAAAACAAATTATGATTTTATTCTCCCAATTTCATTGTTATTGATTCAAGATGATATTACGGGGTTTTTGTCTTTCGGGTGTCGCTACGAGGGTTAAGCGGGAGAAACCCCCCTTGCAACTTCCATGGGTTGCTGCATGAGTGGGTTTGATTCCCCCACAGTATAAATGAACCAATCCTCACTACATAACACATACACTAATGGCAAAGGCAACACTCGATTTCCGCTCCGTAGCTCCAAGGAAGATGCTGATTTTTTCCTTTGCTCTAAATCCCCTGCTTTGTGTGTCAAAAGGAGTCAAAAAGTTTAAAATCAGATTTTATAGGTGGCTTGTCCCAGACGGGTTTGGTAAATATTTGGTTGAATTGATTTGTTCAGACACCGAACTGCCCGATTTGGTACTGAACTGATGCCTGAACAGATTTGAGGCCTAGTTTGGTGCCTTTGGAGGTAGAGTCGGTTGAATTGACTGGTTCTAGTTCCGGGTTAGCCAATTTTTAAAACACCAAATTGGACTAAAAGAGTACATCTAGTCTAAATACAATCTGGGAATACAAAAGCAACTCCTATATCATTGCTAAAAGAAAAAAGGACAAAGAACTAAGTGTTTAGCTAAATAGTAATAGTAGAATATCTAGCCAAAAGAAGATATAATAAAAGGTGCGAATGCAAGAGAGTCTTTGTACAATGTGGGAGTGTGAAAGCAACTCCTAGATTAATACTAAAAGCAAAAAAGACGAAGAACTAAGTGTTTAGCTAAAAAAGCCAAATATTTAACCAAAAGAAGATATATAATAAGGTGCAAGTACAGGAAATTCTCATTGCTAAAGCAAAGGAGAGGATGTGAAGCCCTGCTTGAGTTGGAGCTTCCTCCTCATCAGAGTCATCAACCATTGTGAAGTGAGTTGATTTTTGGTAGCATCAGAAGTGTTGTAAACCCCAAATTTTGTGGAGAGGCTTAGACACTGGTATTTCGAAGAACCCAGAAACCGTTTGTGAAAATTCCGCTCGGTTCGTGTTTTATTGTAAAAATTAATTATTTTAATGGGGACCCTAAGTCTAACTTAGGGAAATTAAATAATTAAAAGGTATTAATAAAACAGAGTGAGAATGATCTAGAAAGCGAAGATCAAGTCATGTTATAATCTTAGCCATTGATTAGAGATCTAATCTCAACCGTTAATATGTCAACGAGAAGACTATAAAGGAAGGCTTGAGGGTCATTTGGAAAGAGACACCGAGTGAATCTTGAGATCGAATTCTTCTAATGGAGCAAGTGCTCAAACGAAGATAAGATCTAAGTGATTCCAGTTGCAGTGAGGGCAAAGACAGTTATTGGTTGGAGGATCTTCTCTAGGACCAAGAATAGAAAGCAGAGAAGGCAAAGAGCAAATTAACAGAGGCAGCGTAGCAGAGCCAGTGCTGCAGCCTCAAGGGAATTCAAGATTTCGCTAGGGGTCAGCTAGATCCAGTGTCGGAGAGTTGAGGTGTGAGATCGGAAAAGGCCAAAAGGGTAGATCCATCCCGCAGAAGACTAGTGATGCAGAAGCCACGCAGTCCCCACGCAGAGTGATGCAGAGACTGCGCAACGCAGTGGTGGGCTTGCAGTTCCCTGTTGTTGGTTAGTCGGGCTTCCAGATTAGTGTGAGATTGTCCCACGCAGAGGCAGCGCTGCAACCTCAAGGGAATTCGAGATTCCACTGAGGGTCACCAGATCCAGTGCCGGAGAGCCGGGGTGTGAGACTGGAAGAGGCCAGAAGGGCAGATCCAACCAGCAGAAGACCAGTGACGTAGAAGCCACGCAGTCACCACGTAGAGTGACGCAGAGACTGCGTAGTTTAGTGGTGGGCTTGCAGTTCCGGGGTTGTTGGTCAGTCGGGCTTCCATAAATGTGGCCAACGCATCCCACATTTCTTTGGCTGTGTCCTTGCCCGCAATGTGAGAAACTACATGATCCCTCACTCCATCGAGGATGATTCTCTTAGCCTTTTCCATTTCCTTCTTGTAGGACTTTCGTTGATCTGCGTCTGTGGGTACAACTACCACTGAACTAACGTACATCTTAAGATCATACTCGTTGAGAAGGCAAGTGACCCTAGCCTTCTATTCTAGATCACGTAGTTGGATGAACCATCCAACCTATCTTGATTCCTCAACCCAGCTGATGCCATCACGCCAAACAAATGTCGAACTGCCTCTGCTAACTGGTTCTATGCACTCCCTACTGGAGTAAGTAACTCTGCTCCCGGCTTCTGTTGCTCTGCAGTGAGAAATCAAATTCCTTGGCTAGAAATTTTTTGAGGAAGAAATTCCTTTAGCATGTGCTCTTCTTTCCTTTTCTGACACTTTTCTGTCCCAACAACTTGCTGCAGAAAACTACGTCCCAGCTGAAGATATGCTTTGCGCTGCTCCCTCTGCCTCTAGCAAATCTCGGTCCAGAAAATCTTCTTCTCTGTCGACTCACTCAGAGAAAGAATTTTCCATGAAATTTTGCCCTCCTGGCTATATAGACTGTGCAGCCCCTCTGGGGTTTCGATTTGCTGCCTACACAATATTTTCGAAAATCCCTCTTCTGCTTTGCACTGGGCTCTTCCTGCTGCACCTGAGCTCTGAAACCATGTGAAAATTCCTCAATCGGAATCCCTATTGTAGCAACTGATATTCTTTCTTCTACTTGTTAATTCTGAATCAAGTTATTTATGGTGTTACACAGTAAACATCGAAATAAAATCTACTGCAGCCTTCACAACATAAAAACACTGTGGAAAAATACTGAGCAAGAAAGAAATAAACACACACAATGAACATCGTTGTTTTTGGACAATGTTCCCGGAAAAACTCAATGTGGGCAAAACCATAGTTTTAAAAACCGGAACCGGTGACCGGACCGGTGGACCTAATGAACTGGGTTTCTAACCGGAACCGGTCTAACCGGGAGCGGTCAGATCTTAATGAACCGGTGTTAAAAAAAATACATTAAATAATTTTTTTTTAATAAAAAAAACTATTATAAAGATTTGCAACCATGATTCCAAGCCAATAGAGACAAAATATGCAAAGTTTGCTCATTTATATACCATGCAATTTTGAATATATCAAAATGGCACCGAGTGCAATACATATTATCGAAAAATACATAAGCAATGAGGCTCCAAACGGCCCATAAAGTCCAAAAACAATGCTACAAGCTATGAGGCCATTGGCCTAATACAAGACTACATATTAGTGATCAACAACATGATCACTCCTCATCATTATCAAAATCATCACCACTACTAGACAAGGGATCATCAACATGAGCTACATAAATAATATGGCTCAGAGTTTGAGGACTCCTAAAACTTCTCTACAACTTTAGTAGTAGTAGTAGTAGCAAAAATAGACATCAAAACTACAAATCACTGAGAAACATGGTCTCTCATGAAACTCATCATTGATTCATCGCTACTAGAAATGGGATCATCAACAAGAGATACATAAACATCATCTAGCTCAAAGTCTTCAGACTTGGATTGTTCAACCTTATAACATGATAGAAATTGAAAAAGTTTAACATGCCTAACCAATGATTTTGGTTTGAGTGAAGGGTTCATCTCCTCAACCTTAAAATGCGGTAGAAAAATATTAGCATGCCTAACCAGTTGTTTTCCTTTGAGTGAAGAGTACATTCTTGTTAAGGCCACGGTAGGGGAGTTCAACAATCAATACCACCAACATCAACAAAGTTCAACAATCAATGCCACCAACATCAAGGTTCTTAAATGACTTCATGCTCTTGATCAAATGCCAATCTCGTGCCCTTACAAGTTACACATGATAGAAACAAATGGAAACATTGCAAACCCCCAACCATGAAACCCTGAAAACCATTAAGTCTGCTGAATTTTGAGTGAAATCTAAAATTCTAGTTTCTCCATATGAAATCGAATGAGGACGAAACCACTCTTAAACATCCTGAGTCATTTCATGGTAATGTTAAAAATTTAAGTAAAAGGATGAAAATGAAAAATGTCACTTTTACTTTAAGAATTTAACATTACCATTAATTGCCAAGAGGATGTGTCAGGAAAATGAGAGGGTAGGCAAAGTCAAGTGAAGCCCCCCTTGCCCTCCTGAAATGGTAGCACAAACTTGAGCATGGGACACCTAACCGGCCGGTTAGGTCCGGTTAACCAGCCATTTTAGGTGACAGGCCTCCCTTAACCCGGTTGCTTGAGCGGTTTATACCGGTGCCTTAGCTGACCGGTCGGTTTGACCGGTTACTGGTTCAAACTGGCCGGTTTTTAAAACTATGGGGAAAACCGGTGCAACAGCTGAGGGTTTTGATATTATGTAGTAGTTTTTTGAATACAAATCTTTGGATGCCCAAACCGACAATCCGATACAGAGAATAAAATCTGGCAAAGAGATAGTGAGAAATTATCTCACACTATTACTGGAGATCCGACACTGATCCAACCTTTGAATGGCTAGCCCCACGCTGCCTTTACGCAGCCTCTACGCAGTCACTGCACTGTCTCTGCATCACAACCTCTAGGAACTGCGTCACCCCTCTAGCTGATTGATTTGTCAACTGGAAACTCGGATCTTTGGCCCTTCGGTCTCACACATCGGCTCTCGACACTAGATCTTGACTGCTCCTCAGCAAAACTGCAGATCTCCTGAGAGGCTCTACGCTGCCTTAGCGTAGCTCTGCGTGGCACTCTGCAACCTCTCTGAACTTTTCAATGTCTTCTCTGCCTTGCACTCTCCGGATCTGGAAAATCTTCCTCCAACCAACTATCTCTGCCCCTCACTACAAGAAATATCCTCGATCTCTCTCAGGCAATTGCTGTGCTGCTCTCATGAGAATTCAATCTTTAGATCTCTCATTCGATGTGTTCCCCAAATGCCCATTGAGCTCCTTCTTATAATCTCTCGTTGACATATCAACGACCAAGATTAAAACATAATCAAAGTCTAAGATTAGCTTGGACTCGATCCTCATCTTCATCTAGAAGATTCACACTAATTATTTCCATTTCCTAAGTTTAGACTTAGGAATCCATTAAAAATAATTAATTATTTTAATTAAATCCTTTGCGGATGGAATTTCCAAAAACGATTTCTGGGTATTGTAGAATGCATGTGTCTTAGCTTCTCTGCAAAATTTTGTGGCTACAGCACATCCGATGCTACAAAAATCAACATAATTAAGAGGGAGTCAAACTTCAGGTTATGTTGGGAGGAGTGATCAACAAATTCTTCCACGTCTGTTAAGAAGGTCTCTTCGTATGAGATAACCTTCCAAGATGTTTAGGAGAAGGAGACTCTTAGGAACAAGTCCAAAGGGAACATGCCTTCGAGGATGTTTTAGAACCAGGTGGTAGGGAAGGCTTCTAGTTCAGAAGGAGCACCGATGGTACTTATGCACAACGCTAAGTGTCTAAGCGTGTAAAAGTAGCCCAAAGTCTCCTTAGGACTCATGCTCAAGTATCGAATAAGTTGCTATTGTAACTTAGCCTAAGTCTAACTTAGGAAAAACACATAATTAATTATATTAGCTATTGAGCTAAAGAAACTTTGCAAAAGTAAAGTATTTACTTTAGTGATTATGTTGTAATCTCAACTATTGATCTCAAGTGTGGCGAGATGTAGTCTTGGCCATCAATCACTTTGGAGATTAGGGTTAGGGATTTAGCTCAATGGAAAGTTATATTAGCAAGGCTAAGGTGAGGAGAAAGACACACGACACAATGGGACAAGCCATTTAGAGAGGGATTTTCTCAAGTGAGAAGTGGTACTGAAGTGTGTTGGGTTCGAGGAAGGTGCAGGGCTACAACATTGGAGATCCAAATCGACTAAGTAGATCAAGGACAAATCTAGGGCTTGATTAGCTGGATCAGATCTAGGGTATGTTGTAATTGTAAATTTCTTAGTGGGGTCATTATACCAGTATGGGAGCCCAAGTAGGCTCTGATTAATTAATGAAATAATTTGATTGGGTTGAATCTGCATGTGTCACATGTGATTGAGATTCGCTGTTAATATTTTGCTTCTGCTAAATATTTTGTTTTGAACCCAATTGTGCTTTTATTTAGTATATTTGTAATCGGTTAGGTTAATAAATTGCCAAGTGGTAGGTTTGGGATCTAACATTCATGAGAATCTAAGCACTTTTGAAATTCAGTAGTGGTCGCATGTCAGGTTTGATTACATATTTGGACTCCCCACTAAGTATTGGTTTCATCAGAATTTGATACATATCTATTTTTAGCACTATTGGTATGAGAGTGCTGGCAACTTAGTTGCTAAGTTGTACTGGTTGTCAAGATGGGGGGATGGGGGGTACGTGGGACAAGTTTTCGGGACGGCTAGAGTGCACCCCCAAATTTTCAGGGGACAACAGCTTGGGGACGACAAGTGCGGCAACTAATTTTTTTATTAATTGAAAAATTAAAACTAGAATGAAATTTAGTAATTCATTCTAAACAATGAACATGAATGATAAATTAGAATATAAAAATTAGAACTATTACTAATTTTGAAATTCAAATTACAAAATAAAATACTAATTGTCTAATACTAATACTATCTAATCATCATTGCACATCACAAAAACAAATCTCGTTATCATTTCCTATTGGCAAGAACTTAAGAAGTACTATTAGTTTGCTACAACACAATCTACTGTTGTCTACATAATGAGTCTATGATGCTGTAATGCATGATGAATCATTTCAAAATTTAAATAGAAGCTAAACTTTAAAGCCTAAAAGTAAAATTTAATAAAACTGCGAACATGAACAAGTCATTAAAATTTAATTATAAATCCCAAATTAAGAGTCTAAAAAACCATGGATTATAAATTTATAAATTATAGTCATAGACTATAGTCACATCCATAGGCTTAGTGTGTGATAGGTTTCATATGAGTTGCGCGATATGTAGGTTTAGGTTTTGTTAGTATGCATAGTGTTAAGGTTTTTAAATTTCAAAATTGATTTTTAATTTTTACTATTTAGACTTCAAAACTTAGGTTTAATTGTTTTAATTTAATTTTTTTAACATTTAAGGAGCAAGATATCAGGGGACATCCTAAAGTCCCCAATTTATCAAGGGATGTTTGGGAAGTCCCCGATTTTTCGAGGCACTGTTCAGGGACGGCTTGGAAGTCCCCAAGTCCCCAATGGAGTCCCCGGCCAATTGGGGAAATTTCTGACGAGTTCCAGAGTACCTAGATCATCGGGACGCAGGAAACGCTGTGAAATTTAGTGGGGACGGGTCCCCGTGCAACATAGCTTATTTGGGTTCCCCATCAGGTTCTGAGTCTAATGAGTATAATATTGTAGATATGCAGTCAGATTTCTTTTTTTAACAGCCCCTATTTTTTGGTTTACTATATATGGCATGTCCCCCTATCCATTTCAAACATTTTCTACTTTTTCCTTTTTTTGAGGTCGCCTGCTATTTTGGGCATGCCTATTTATAATAGAGTGACATGTGGCAGCTCAGGGATTGGACAAGTGTTGAGATTATAGATGGTCTTTAGTGATGTGGAAAAGCACATGGGTGTGACTTTACAATAAAAGGCAATTTATTGTCCTCCATATTTTCTCTCTCCTAGGGCATTTTGGTCTCCTCTTTTCCCTCCTCGCACTCCTTGTTTCCCTTCAATTCCCACTCCTATTTTCCCTCCACCTTTCACTCTTTCCCTCTCCTACTTTCCCTCCTTGTTTCACTCCACCCTTTCCTCAACAAAAAAACACACTTTTCCCTCAATAGCTTGAACTCCTAAAGATATGCCAAATCAAATTTGCTAAAATTACTTAAGGAAAATAGCCTAGTTTGAACTGCTTGGAGATAATATTAGCCAACTCGACCTATGCCTAAGGTGCCTTGAAGATATTTTTATCGCAGTGGAATTTTACCCATCATACTCCAATAAGCTTTTTACCCAAGTTGAATTAGCTAAAATTGTGCTCAAAGATATTTTATCTCACGACAACTCAGAGACACTTACAGTTGAACTCAAGCATGGGCCAATTCACTTGATTTTCTTTTCTAGTTCAAGTTCAGTTGACTCAACAAGCTTTTTTCTGATGCACATTGATGGCTAATTTTGGAGAATTCAACCTTCTTTTCTCACTAGTATGAATTGAGGAATTGGAAGGGGGAAAACACTATAAACACAGGGGGAAGGCCAAGCATAGAACTCGAATTGTTTTGAGTGAGCATCAATGAGCATCAACATACTCTCTTGTCCCCATCATTTTTTATTCTCTCTTGTAGCTCCTGCTTTCTTGTCTTAATAGCATTGTCATCAATTCTGTAATAGTCATCTTGGTTCAGCGTGCCTCTTGGCTTTTCAGAATAAAGCTCAGTTTTGATCCACTCAGTCTCTCTGGCTTTGCTCGATGTTTCAATGGTATTTCATGCAAGTTGATAAAAGTTTTTAAGCTATTTTATTTGGTAAAATATGCCACTCAAATAAGCATTCTATCTACTTTATCTTTCATTCAAAATGCTGATTTGTTAGATATTCTTCCACATTAAACTCAAAGAATTTCACAAATTTGTTTGGCCACTAACTTGCTTGTCAAACAGCCATTATTTTTCTGTTTTCTTCTATGTAATGTTGCAGATTTATAGGTGAAGACAACAGGTACTAAGACTAGGGATGCTGGAACAAACAAAGTTCGTTCTTCAAGTCAAATACTCCAGAAGACTTGGAATATGAAAATATCCATTGAAACACAAGAATATATATTAAAATGTATGAATAATGATCATACAATTGAGAGTGAGGGGCCTGCTTATATACTAGGCAGGCGCCTCGTCATGGAAGGTCATGTCCCATTTAGACATGCCTCTTCATTAATAACTACTAGATAATTAATCATTATTTATTGTTTACATTATTTATAACGTTGCCTTCCTCCTCAAAAAGAGTTGTCCTCAAAGCTTGTTTGATGAAAAAAGGCTTGATCTCTTTTTCTGCTATGAATGTCTTCTCGTCTCGGGATAGTCATCTTCGTTGATACAAGTTGATATGATCTTCTAAGTGACAAACAAAGCTGTCGCACTGAGAATGGATCAGACCATCCTAGATCAATCTTTTGTGGAATCTTGCGGTGACTTGAAACTTGTGACGAATTGTTATCACATGAGTGGATTGGACTGACATTAGTATTCTTCGGAACATCAGTTTGTTGTTTCTGTTCTGAATACGTAGCTTGATTGAGTTGTCTACTCTCGTGATTCGGATGTCAATAAGGAATTCTAGTGATTTGACCAGACACTCCCTTGAGGGTGGGATGCAATAGTCCAAATGGAGGAGATTTGCTAGTGACACTAAGGGCATATTTTCGTATATGGTTCACAGAATTTTCTTATCCCAGATTCATCAGATAAATCGATTTTTGAAGGGGTGAAAATTTGTGCTGCTGCTAACAGTGCCCCAACAAAGGTGGCTAGGCCACAAGCCACAACTGGCAGACCCCACACGGGAGGAGCATCCCTGCTGGGATTTGAACCTGGGTCATCTTCACAGCAATCACTCTCTGTTGCTGTTAGACCAGGGCCTGGCAGTCTACCCTTACATGTTATATACATGAGCAAACTTTGCATATTTGGTCTTTAATTGTTTGAATTTACATTGACGTAAATGAATGTATATTTTTTCATTAAAATTTGAATATTTCGTGTGTTTTTTATGACCTTTCTTTTTCTGGTTATTCTTCCAGTTCCAGTCTGGTTAGAGATTTTGACTGTTCAAGGTTCTGATAACTTTGACTATGATGTTCCCACATAAACCTTACTCGAGGGGAAGCATATAGAGATACCTATTTTAAATGTTTACTTACTAGGACCAAATTATAAAGCAGACTGTTAGTCAATAGATTTATAGTGTTATTGGATTATCAAAAAGTTTTAACAATCAGTCAGTCTGGCGACCAAAGAATGTTATGCTTTTCCATTTTTACCATCACATTGCAAAGAACAATTCGTATTGGGTTGCCCTGTATTTTTTGCAGTGTTCCACGGAGATGCGTCCCCTCACCTGGGAATCACGATTCCTTGCTCCGGGGACATGGGGTCGTCTTGGGGTCGTTTCCCAACGCTCCCAAAAACAGGATACACACAGAAACTCCAACGGTGTCCTTTCCTCCCAAAAAAGGAAATGTTTCCTTCGTTTCCCAAAAAATCAAGGTCAAATAAATTTAATAAAGTCAAATTCCAATTTTTTTTCATAAAATATTATAAACTCGGTGGAACATTGGCATACCTTCCATCTTTTGTAGTACCTGAACGAGTAATGGATGGAAATATTGAATCTCTCCTTCACACCACAGAAGTATTAGAATGAGTAACAAATGGCTTCTCATACAACTGCTTTCCCGACTGAGCATGCGTGTAATCATCCTTCCCTTTACAATTGTCATTTCGTTTACAAGAATATTAAGAATTTTTATCAGAGATTTCAAGGTAAGGAGAAGGTGGTGGTGTAGCGCTGTAGATATATGCATTAATACTTGATTCCAAGTTGGGATTTTCCTAGATGCAGGAATATATGGACTTCTGAAAACAGATGAACTAAGTTCACTCCTAGGACCCTCAACTGACGTATACTCTGGAGCAAACATCAAAATAGCTTCAGCTTTTGGAAGTGAGTCAACTTCTCCACTTGAAGGACCTGAAGACTGACTGACTGCTTGTGATGATCTGGTATCTTTCTGTGCCTCTTTGTGGCCAGCAACATCTTCCTTGACTGATACTGTCTGCTCACTAAAATCGCCCAAAGATGAAAAATCCACAACAGGAATAAGCATTTGATATGATCCATCAAGCCCTCTGGCATCTGGACTACTCAGCCCATCTCCTCATTCACCAAAAGGAAATAAAAAAGCCTGAGACAAACATAGCTTATTTCCTTCATATATCTCAGACAATATCACAATAGTATTTTTATTTTACTATTTTTGTCAGGTCCCTTGTGTTAAAGATCCCGACGTCTCCCCACGTTTCCTAAAAATTGGCGGGGAGCTTTTGCATAGGCCGCTCTTGCGTATCCCTGCTCCCCCATTCCCATGTCCCGGAAACTTGGTGGAACATTGATTTTTTGTGCCTTAACAATAAACGTTGCTGAAGCATGCGAGTTAATTCAAGTTCTGAGCAGTTTATGTATTCTAACTAAATCGTATCCTAAAATACCTTAATTGATTCAGGTTTTGAGGATTTTATGTATTCCACCTAAATTTATCCTCCAATACTTTTAATATTTTGTGGTTTTGGACAAGGTAATGATTCCACTAAATACAGATAAGGACAAGATAAGATTATTTTACTAATGTCCAACAAATGACTACAAAAGTGGGTCAATGGGACTGCTGAGTATATTAATGCCAAAGCATACTCAGTAATGGAAACTAATGTTGGCTTTCAAAGCACGTTATGGATTGAGTTGATAAAACTGTGAAGAAATAGAATTCAGATTTAGTTGAATGGGAGTCACAATTAGTTAGGTTAAATACCTTATATGAATTTTCCTATTATCTTTTCAGAAGCCTTGATAAGTGCATTAATAATTTTTCCTAACTAAATGTTTGAGGTCTTGGATGGTTCTGTTAGGTAACGGCGGAGCTCATGTCTGCTGCTGGTGAAGTAATTGCAAGATCCAGCCAGCCATGTATGCTGCATTTCAGGAGTACACAAGTTCGTCTACTCAGGACATTTCTAATGGGTCTTCCACTATTTATGGGTTTTTTAGGAGAAACTCAGACAGTAGTAATTCACCTAATTGATTATGAAGAGAAAACTACTCCAACTGAGAGTGTTAAAATAATAATGCAACCAAAAGCAGGAAGATCAGGACTTCCTGAATTGCATTCTGCTGAGATTGATATCCATTCTCAGTTGCCTTTGATTAAAGAGTTTGCACTGAACTGGAAATGGACATTTTGTGTTTGGAGTGCTATAACATTCTACGTTTTGCTTGTGGGGTTAGTCATTTGTTGCTGCAAACAGGTGATTTTGCCTAGGTCTCTCCTGGCAAGCAAAACAGATCATGAACAGTTAAAAAAAGGCACAGAAGAATTACGTAGCCCATCGACAGACACTGGAATGCCCGAGTCAAGTAGGAGACATATTCGCAGTAAAAGTAGATCTGTCTCTTTTGCTCAAGAATCACCAACTTTGTCTTCTCAACGCAAGGTTACAATTCATACTTCAAGACATGGGGAACAAAGAGAGAAAAGTGAAATCTCAGAGGAACCTATTATAGATGACAAGATTTTAACTTCTGAAGAAGGAGCTCAGTCTGTACAGGAGTCATCATAATGTTGGAGATAAAGTTATTATTCAGAATGTAGCAGAGTGTTCAGTACCGAAACAAGGCCCAGATAGAATCTCAAGTCAGCAAAAAAGGATCACAGGTTTAAGCTAGAGCATATTCAATATGATCTGGAAGAAGTTTGTACTTTCCTGGTGATAGTAATCACTGAGATATTAATGCCCATGAAGATATGGGTCCATGTCATAGTGGTATGTATATATATAAATTCTGAGGGAAAACTGATCAATGATGTTAAATATAAATTGATATGAATAAGCAGTCCTGTTAAGTGCTTATTTCAATTGACACACAAAACCTGAACAAAAAATTCATTCAACTGCAGAAATGGCTTAAAGGCTGTGTTACTATGCATTAGAAACTAAAGATTTGAGCTCTCACGAACCTGTTTAAAGCATTTGGGTTTTATCAATACATATTGAAGACTTAAAATATAAACATCTGGTCACATATAAAATAGTAACTACAGCTACTCGATTGTTTGACATGTAATCTTTGAAGAACACTGCTAGAAACTTACGTTATTTTTCTCCCACGTACTACCTGAGATTTGAAGACCTGAATGGTTCATGGGTATCTGTGGCTCATTAGAAACAAATTATTGAAGAGGTCCTCTTTCTTTTTGTAAGAGAAATAGGATTGAAAAATACTGTCATGCAACTGTTATTTGATAGATTTCCATTGACACTTCCTTTTGTGAAATAGCGAGGCTATTAAAACCGTGCAAAATAGAATTCACAAATGGTTGGTTATTCAAATGAGGTTTCAGGAATATTTGTGTGCTCTTTTCTGAAGCGCAAGTGTTAAAATTTTGTGTTTATTATGCAGAGCTTGTTTGTTTTGGCGTCTTTTATCCTAGTGATGATCTACTACTATGTATTTCTGTTCAACTATATTGAAACCTCGATTGATCTCTCTGATCAAGTGCGGAGTTTTGAGTTTCTTTGATTAAGTGTTGAGTTTTGATATTTTGTGGTTAATTTTCATTTGAGCCCATGTGTTGACCCATTATTTAGTGTAGTGATGGCTTTATCGGGTTTAGTTTTGGGTCGACCTAGTCACTCTCTTGGGGCTAGCACCCTAAACCCTAATGGAATTTTTAGGTGTATAAATACACCATCCTCATTTGTAGATAAATAATTCAAGTTGCCTATACTTAGCCTCTCTCTGAGTACTGGTGTTTGGACATCACTCATATTTATTTGGTGTTGGATTTCTCCTTCAAGCATGTGGTATTTTTTTACCTACTCGATTAGGGCTCCATGAAGATTTCACCAGCATGTGGTATTTTTTTACCTACTCGATTAGGGATCCATGAAGATTTCACCATAGAGTCCACCATCTTACAATCTCAACATTGTGAACATGGTATTAGATTTTTTGGCCATGTGTGCCGACTTTTACCAATAATGTTTGCTGACTTTTACCAATATTTTGGTGGTATCTTACCTTAATTTTATCAATATTTGCTGATTTTACCAATATTTTTCCTATTTTTACGATATTTTGGTTTTCTACAATCATGGCAATCTTATCCCGATGCCATTGTTTGCAACATTGCTATGGAAATTTCTTTCCCTATCTAGCATTATTAATGTGGTGCTTATTCTAGGTTTGAAATTAGTATTTCCAACAATGTTATGTTTCAGGTTTATTTGAGGCTTGAAAATAAGGGGTGTAAGTACACCCTTCTGGACTTTGTTACCCTCTTTTCCCATGACACCCTCCTTGGCTGTTGGTTGACCTTTTTAAGCAGACCGAAGGGGTTATGTTGAATATTTTTGAACTTTCTTAGGGATTCATGCCCTTTTTCTTTTTCTTTTACTTTTTGCAGCACATCTATTGCAGTTTTTAGGGCAACACTGGTGTAATGGATGGCAAATTTTTTATTTCTTGTCTTAATGGGCCAACTGCCATACATGAGTGGAAATTTTCACTTCTATAATAGAGGTTTCTCATAACTCCGAGAATTTTCAGCGTTATTGTTATTATGAACTATGATATAATGACAATAACAATATGAAATATTTCATCTGTTAGCAACACCAGTCAACAAAGGCAATCCAAGAGAAAATGCACCATGTGTACTAACAAGATTCAGCTTTTTGTGGCAATCTTATCATGCATCAACTAAATCTGAAATTCATGTTAGGACAATAGTAAATCTGCCGTGTCTTTTTCAAAATTAATGTTAAATCACTTGATAATTTTGGCATCAACT
Source organism: Pinus albicaulis (assembly GCA_034641835.2). NCBI lineage: Eukaryota > Viridiplantae > Streptophyta > Pinopsida > Pinales > Pinaceae > Pinus > Pinus albicaulis. Next base: position 9,108,991 of record CM076571.1, read on the forward strand.
TATGTCAAATCAACAAGGCATAATAGTGTCAAAAGTTTCCAAACCATGAACAAATAGATATTTGAAAATCAAATTTGTAATAACTCAATTTTGGATAGTTGAAAATCAAATTTGTAATAACTCAATTTGTACATACCATAGCTTTCATCCTATGACTAATACAATCTTGTAGCTCTCCAAAACCCTAGCTAAGGAAAACGAAGAAAAACTCTTAGCCAACACCAATAAGCTCCAACAAGCAAGCTAAGAAAAACTCTTAGCCAACACCAATAAGCTCCAACAAGCAAGCTAGTCTTCAAAGGCAAGAGGTATCCTTTTCTTTAGTTCTCAACAAGTTTCATCTAAGGTTTAATCTGAAAACCCCAACTTCAATATTTAATCCTCAAAGGCAAGATGTAGATTAAAACCCCAACTTCAATATTTAATCCTCAAAGGCAAGATGTATCCTCTTCTTTAGTTCTCAACAAGTATCATCTAAGGTTTAATCTTCTTTAGTTCTCCTCGGAAGCAAGATGTACTCCTTAAGGTTTAATCTTCTTTAGTTCTCCTCAAAGGCAAGATGTAGATTAAAACCCCAACTTCAATATTTAATCCTCAGAGGTAAGATGTATCCTCTTCTTTAGTTCTCAACAAGTATCATCTAAGGTTTAATCTTCTTTAGTTCTCCTTAGAAGCAAGATGTACTCCTTAAGGTTTAATCTTCTTTAGTTCTCCTCAAAGGTAAGATGTAGATTAAAACCCCAACTTCAATATTTAATCCTCAGAGGTAAGATTTATCCTCTTCTTTAGTTCTCAACAAGTATCATCTAAGGTTTAATCTTTTTTAGTTCTCAACAAGTTTCATCTAAGGTTTAATCTCAAAACCCCAACTTCAATATTTAATCCTCAAAGGCAATATGTAGTTTCATCTAAGGTTTAATCTCAAAACCCCAATTTCAATATTTAATCCTCAAAGGCAAGATGTATCCTCTTCTTTAGTTCTCAACAAGTTTCATCTAAGGTTTAATCTCAAAACCCCAACTTCAATATTTAAGGGATGAAACCCCAACTATGGTATTTAGGGTGCTCCAAAAGCTTTAAGAAACCCTAATGCTTCTAAGACGAGAGAGAGACGTGTCCTATTCTCCTCACATCTCTAACACAAGATGATGATGAATAAGAATATGTGAAGTGACTCTTTCACACATATATATATATAGGTAAGGGAGGCCAACAATACATATGTGGGCTAAACCTTTATAAACAATCTACAAAGCCCCAAGTGCGCTCAAACATGTCGAACACTTCACTTCAAGTGTACATATGTCAAACTCCAAAGTGATGTTGTGCACAAGCAAAACTCCAATGCAAGAACAAACACCAAGATAATGTAAAATTACAGAGAAGTATCTCCTTACCTAGAAATAGATATAATAATAAATTATAAGTCTTTTCGAAGGGGAAACCTTTCATTTGAGGGAATTTCAACCTGAAATTGGTCTCATAAGGAAAAATAATAAAATAAGTGACAAATTTTGGAGGGAAAAGAAGAAAACTATTTTTTTTTAATTGTATTTTTGGCTTCTCCTTGTAGGTTTACTCAAATTTCAAGTGTAGACACTCATTGGATTCGTAATTAAATTCCACATCCAATGGGTACCCATTATGCACACTTATTTTTTTTTGGTAAATGAGGATAATTTATATGATGCAGGAGCATCAAAGCCATTTTTCATTTGTAAATATGTTAGAAAAGGGGGTGTGACATTTTATTAATTAATTTGTTATTTTTAAATAAAATAAGAGATAATTTGGAGAAGTGAGGATTTTGTAAATATCCTTTTAATTAATTAAAGGATATGAGAGAAATAGATTAGGAGCAAAATTTGGGATTAGGATTTCTATGTATGGGACTTTGTTGAGGATTAGGTGGAGTGATTTTTGGAGTAAATTAAATGCATTTTTATGTATAAATATGAGTGGGTTTTGTGAGGAAAAAGACACTTGAATAGTTGGAGAGAGTGAGAGGGTGATTGAGAGCAGGCTTGAACAGCCAAGGCTGTAAGCCTTCGGCAATTGTAAAGGGCCTAAATGTTGAATATCTGGGCATGAATCGAAAGTTCTTGTAATTGTTTGTTTTTTTTATATATATATGAGGATTGTAACTGTTGAGTCATATGAGTGTGTTGAATTTGAGTGTGTGAATGTGTTTGAGCGGATTAGTCTCAGACATAAGGCTTTGCATATAGTCGAAAGGATTTGATGCTATTTAACGTTGATATGGCTTGCTAAGTATAATGGTAAAAGCTTGTGTTAAATAAATAAGAGACTATTTTATAACCCTCACATTGGGGTTAATTATGACAATGGAAAAATCGAGCGCCAGTTTGCTTCATCATGAAGTAGAGGATCTATCAGTTTTTAATGACAAATGTACGGAATATACGTGATTGAGTTCGGTCGCCAATTTTATGGAACGGTCTCAAGCGTAATTGCGTTTAGGCGAATGGGATTTTAGTAGAAACGATTCTCATTTCGCAGAATTGTTGTGCGTTAATATCTGTTAAATTTGGACAACTAGGTCCAAACTCCATATTAAGATGCTCAGATTAAGAGGCTAATATTTTTGTTGGATTCCTCTTTCTGAGAGGTGTAAAATCCATATAAAATATGTCTTAATCCGATGACCAGAACTTATATTTTGAATTTATTATTTTTAATAAATTATATGTGCAAGGTCGGCCAGTTTTGTAATGTAGGCTCGCATGCCCAACAGATGTGTCACACACCCTCATGATGGATATATATAACAGGAAAAGTTGGAGAGATTATCATCATTATCACAACTCACATATTCCTCTCTCATCTTAGAGTACGAGCTACCAAGAAGGACAAGTTTCAGCCACACGTGTGAAGGACGAAGAGGACAAATTGTACGGCTGAGCTGAAGTACGGATTTTCTGCTGCTAGGGTTTCGCAGAAACTTTGACCAGCGTTGACTTTGGTCAACGCTTGGTCCATACAAGCTGAAAACTTGTGGAAGGTTCGATTTATGAAGCCCGTACTACCTGGCACAAAAATCGAGGTCAAAGGGTTGACCGTTTTGCTGCTGCGTTGACTTTTAGCTTGCTGCCCCTGCGTTGACTTTTCAGGACAGCGTTGACTTTTGCAGAGTTGACTTGGGTTGACTCATCTACTGATTGAAGGGTTGTTGTGACACATGCTGGGCTGGCTGACCAAAGGAGACTTTGCTGGTTGAAGCATCCTGTTGATCGCCGAAACGAATACACACATTTTTCCTGTTTCTGATTTGTCTTCTGTAAGATCTACTTATATGTTCTATCTGCATTTTGCTTACCTACTTGTATGATTGCTGAAAGAAAAGTGAAATTGCTACTAGCATAGAACATCTACAAAACTTTACATGGTATCGGAGGTGAGGTGAAGACAAACTCAATCTATAGCAATCATCATCGGAGGAAATGGGTTCCACTAGTCTTGAATTCAAGGAGAATGACAAGCTGACTGGAAGTGATGACTTCCATCCCTGGAAGATGATATTAGATCTTAAATTAGAAGATCATGATCTCCTGGATCATGTGACAGGGAGGATTCAAGAACCTCCATCAAATGCCTCTGCTGCTGTTAGAAACAAGTATAAGAAGGGAGAAATCAAAGCAAAGCTGCTGATCAGGGAATCCATAAATAAGAGTCTGGTTGCCTACATATCCGAACTAGGCACATCCAAGGAGATGTATGACAAATTGATACTTATGTTTCAAGTAAACAATGTGAACCAAGTGCTATTCCTCAAGAACAAGTTGAAGAATTTGAAGAAGGGCCGAGATGAGTCTGTTCAAACTTTCTTTCTGAAGTTGACCGAAACCAGGAACAATCTGCTAGCTATTGGGGAGATAATAGCTGATCGTGAGATGGTTCTCACAGCACTTGGAGGACTTCCATATGAATGGCAAGTATTCACAACTACTATTCTCAACAATAATACCATTCCTAACTTTGATGAGCTTCTGTCAAGATGTATGCAAGAAGAAACAAGGATGAAGGAATTTGATAATGAAAGAAATGTTGCCTATGGTGCTCATTCCCGAAAGAAGAACTCTGGTAGTTCTAAGGACAAAAGAAGGACAAAGACTCAAGAGAAGAAGGGTAAATGTTTCACCTGCCATAGGCCTGGACACTATGCTAGAGAATGCCCCTTCAAGAAGGATTCTCCCGATAGTGACGATAACAACAACAACTGAAGAAATGGGAATCGAAGAAATGACAAATCCAAAGGAAAGAGGAAGGCACACTTTGGAGGAAACCATCAACCTTCTAAGAGGTCCAGAAATACCAGGTATGAGGAGTCTAATGTTGTTGATAAAAGAAATGAGTATATTCTGGTATCTGCTCTCTCCGCTGCATCTCCGCCCGAGACTATGGATGTCTGGCTAATTGATAGTGGTGCCTCAAGACACATCACCGGATTCAAGGAAGCACTTTCTGACATGGTTGAAAGGGATACTAATCTAGAAATTATCCTTGGGGATAATGCCACTTATCCTGTGAAAGGGACCGGGACTGTGACCCTCCACTTATCCCAAGGTCAAGTCCTCCGTTTGCAAGATGTACTCTATGTACCCAAATTGAAGAAGAACCTTGTGTCTGTATCTGCCATGGAAGACAAAGGATTCAATGTAACTTTCTCTGATGGAAAGGTGCTCATGTGGAAGAAGAGCTTCAAGGAAGCTATCTCTATTGGTTTTAGAGTTGGTACACTCTACCAGGTTGGAGGGAGTCCGTTGGGAGCTATGACTTGTGATACTATCCGACAAACCGAACTATGGCACCGTAGATTTGGACACCTTCATTACAAGGCCCTTCCCGAAGCAAGGAAGGTGGTGACAGGGATGCCTGACTTTGGAAATAATCATGAAGGTGTATGTAAAGGCTGTGCTGAAGGAAAACATACAAGGGGACCTTTCCCCTCAAGTGTCACAAAGACATCTGATATATTGCAACTGGTCCATTCTGATCTATCTGGTATGTTGCCCGTGACATCCCTGGGGGATGTTCTTACTACATGACATTTACTGATGACTTCTCTCGCAAAACCTGGATATACTTCTTGAAGAAGAAGGATGAGGCTTTCATGTGGTTCCGTACCTTCAAAGCCTTGGTGGAAAATATGACCGGAAAGAAGATAAAGATTTTGAGGACTGACAATGGCACTGAATATGAGTCAAATGAGTTCAAAGACTTTTACAGAGAAGCTGGCATTAAGAGGGAGACTACCACTGCATATACTCCTGAGCAGAATGGTGTTGCTGAACGCAAGAATAGGACTATTGTGGAAGCTGCCCGTGCCATGCTATGTGACCAGGGTCTACCAAAGTTTCTGTGGGGAGAAGCTGCAAATATTGCTGTGTACATTCAAAACCGATGCCCTCATTCCGCTTTGGACTCCAAAACTCCCGAAGAGGTTTTCTCTGGTAAGAAACCTGATGTCTCACATTTTAGAATTTTTGGATGTCCTGTCTATTTTCATGTGCCGAAAGAAAAAAGAAGTAAGCTGGATGCTACTGGGAAGAAAGGAATGTTTGTGGGCTACAATGAGACTTCTAAGGCATATAGAGTCTATGTACCTGGTCAAAGGGAAGTAGAGATAAGCCATGATGTCACTTTTGACGAAGATGCTTCCCTGAAGAAAGTAGTAGATCTTCCTAGATCTGAAGAAAATCATGAAGAAAGGCCTGGAAATCAAGAAGGACCGCAGGATGAATCAATGCCTGATATTGAAGGACCAATGGACCCTATTGATCCATCTCCTTCACTAGGAAAGAGACCATCATGGCTCAGGGACACCCTCGAAGATGCTGAGGGTCATGCTGCCCCAAGGGGGACATTCCGAGAAAGCAAGAAGCCGTGTAGATACCAAAGGTATCTAGCTGCCATGAGTACTATTGTACAATCTGAACCTGGATCTTTTGAGGAAGCCGTAAAGCATCAAGTCTGGAAGGATGCTATGCACGAAGAATATGAGTCCATAATGAAGAATGATGTCTGGGATGTGGTCCCGAGACCGAAGGACAAATCTGTTGTCAACGCGAAATGGCTCTACAAGATCAAACATGGATCTGATGGGAGTGCTGAAAAGTTCAAGGCAAGATTTGTTGCTCGTGGCTTCTCTCAAAAGGAAGGAATAGACTATGATGACATATTTGCACCTGTGGCACGATATACCACCATTCGATCAATCATAGCCCTTGCTGCTACGCAAGGATGGAGTCTTCATCGGATGGATGTCAAGACCGCTTTTCTGCATGGTGCAATAAAGGAAGAGGTGTATGTGGAACAACCTCTGGGATTTGAAGTTCAGGATCGAGACACTCATGTCTGCAGGTTGAAGAAAGCCCTCTATGGGTTAAAACAAGCACCCAGAGCTTGGTACGAGAGGATGGATAGTTACTTGATGAAGCTGGGCTTCACTCGAAGCAATGCTGATCCGAACCTATACTTCAAGGTTGTGAAAGAGAAGCCTCTCATTCTAGTGCTGTATGTGGATGACCTCTTCCTGACTGGAGATGACCCTCTCATTCATCAATGTAAGAGGGAGCTTGCTGCTAAATTCGAGATGAAGGATCTAGGACTGATGCACTATTTCCTAGGCCTGGAGGTCTGGCAGAGACCTGGAGAGATTTTCCTTTCTCAAGGAAAATATATTGTGAAGCTTCTGGAAAGATTTGGGATGGTGGACTGTAAGTCCGTGTCGACACCAATGGAACTCAACTTTAAAAAGTTGAGTGGCAGCGCTGCTGGGCCTATCTTGGCCAATCCTACTGAGTATCGTCAACTCATAGGAGCTTTGATGTTCTTAGTGAACACCCGTCCGGACATATGTTTTGCGGTGAACACTTTGAGTCAACAGATGGTTGAGCCTCATCATTTTCACTGGGTTGGTGCCAAGAATCTTTTGAGATATCTTCGGGGCACGATAAACCATGGGCTGAGATACACTGCCGGGAGTGTGATACTCCGTGGATATACTGATGCCGATTGGGCTGGCAGTGTGGTGGATCGTAAGAGCACATCTGGATGCTGCTTCAATCTTGGTTCTGCCTCTATCTCATGGATGAGCAGGAAGCAGAAGTCGGTGGCTTTGAGCACCGCGGAGGCCGGATACATTGCTGCTAGTATGGCCTGTTGTGAAGCAGTTTGGTTGCGGAAGCTCTTTAGTGAGCTGTTTGGACATGTGCTAGATACCACTGTGATACTCTGTGATAATCGGAGTGGGATTCGTATGACTGAGAATCCTGTGTTCCACGACCGATCCAAGCATATTGATATCAGGTACCACTTTATCCGGGATATGGTACAGCGAGGCGCCGTAAGGCTCGATCATATAGGAACTGATGAGGAGGTCGCGGATATTCTCACTAAGCCCCTGGGGAAGGTCAAGTTCCTAACCTTCCGTGAGAGTCTTGGTGTCGTGGAAAGACCCTATGATGTGGGTCCTGTTGGACGATGAGCTCTAGGAGCTCTAGGGGGCTTTGGGGAGAGCTTCTTGGAGCTATGGGCAACCACAAGGCTAGGCTTGCCAACCTTGGTGGTGTGCTTGGACCCCACCGTTGTGATTTTGAGTTGGTTCACCTCTCATTTTCTGTGCCCCGTATGCATCCTACCCATTGAGTTCGGGGCTCATGGGAAGTACCTCTCATTTGGCCAATGAGGTGTGGAAAAGTTAGAGACTATTAGCAAAGACTGATGGACGCATCAGAGATTGCCGTACTCTCTATCTAGGATGGCACGGTCCAACCACTTGATCTGGGATCAAGATTTGTGAGGTCTGGGACCTCTGGACTGACTATGTCGGTCGGGGGATGATGTCTTTGTGACTGACCCACTTCTGTTCTGAAATAAAGAAGCCAGCAAAGCAAGTTTCGGCGGGATGACGCACGATGTTGATTGCACTGATAGATGGAGTTCTCCCTAGTTGAGAGGGAGTGTTAAATTTGGACAACTAGGTCCAAACTCCATATTAAGATGCTCAGATTAAGAGGCTAATATTTTTGTTGGATTCCTCTTTCTGAGAGGTGTAAAATCCATATAAAATATGTCTTAATCCGATGAGCAGAACTTATATTTTGAATTTATTATTTTTAATAAATTATATGTGCAAGATCGGCCAGTTTTGTAATGTAGGCTCGCATGCCCAACAGATGTGTCACACACCCTCATGATGGATATATATACAGGAAAGTTGGAGAGATTATCATCATTATCACAACTCATATTCCTCATCTTAGAGTACGGAGCTGCAGAGGACGAGTTTCGGCCACGTGTGAAGGACGAAGAGGACAAGACATGCAATTTGTGAAATTTGAAATCTGGATTCTTCTTGCTAAATTCCCTTGGCTGCTGACTGACGTTGACTTTGGTCAACGCTTGGTCCAAACAAGCTGAAAATTGGTGGAAGGTTCGATTTATGAAGGCCGTACTACCTGGCACAAAATCGAGGTCAAAGGGTTGACCGTTTTGCTGCTGCGTTGACTTTTAGCTTGCTGCCCCTGCGTTGACTTTTCAGGACAGCGTTGACTTTTGCAGAGTTGACGTGGGTTGACTCATCTACAGATTGAAGGGTTGTTGTGACACATGCTGGGCTGGCTGACCAAAGGAGACTTTGCTGGTTGAAGCATCCTGTTGACCGCCGAAACGAACATACACATTTTTCCTGTTTCTGATTTGTCCTCTGTAAGATCTTCTTATATGTTCTATCTGCATTTTGCTTAACTACTTGTATGATTGCTGAAATAAAAGTGAAATTGCTACTAGCATAGAACATCTACAAAACTTTACAATATCATATACAGAAGAGCTAAATAAAGGCTTTGTACAGCGTTCAAGAGGTTGAGGCACGACGCCAATTTATAGAGGTGCGCAATTCCAGAAAGGGTGCAACCGCACGACTTGGTTGCTTGTTTGGGTACAAAGGTATGAATTGTTTTCAGTTTTATACAGAGTTTGAAATTAATGAATTGAAAGAACGAAACTTGAGTTCGAATGAAAGATCGATCACTGTTCTTTATGTGAAGTCCGTGAATCGTTTGTTCTCTTGCCAAAGAAATCGATGTCATCATAAACTAAGAATGCAGAGGAGTGCTGTTAAAAACCGTGTGGAGAAATTCCATTTTGTTGGTATTCGGTCTCTGGATAAGATCAGAGTTTATATAAGTTGTCATAGCGAAGGACTATGCGCAGAGGTATTGCATAGTCAATGTTAAATGTCGAGTAATTTTGTGTGGCAAAGTCGAATTACGGTGTTAATGAATGCCGGAAGGGCGTTTTGAAGGAATTCAACAGCGTGGAAAACTTGTTGATGTATCATTGAATGGAATTTGATGTGGCATAGTTAATTAAAAAGTCAATGTGTAATGGGCGACGTTCTGCAACTGATATAAATTGTTCTGCAGAAGTTAGATTGTATAAGCCAGGAACGCTGGCACTAAAATCAGCATATTCGAGCCTGAAATCGAATTGTGAATGGAATATTTTTATGCGGATTAGTCGAAGTCTAATGAATGTGTGACCGGTTGATTTGAACCAGATTGATTCCATGTTCAGGAAATTGGTTGTATAATTGTTTAATTGCAAAGATTTCTATTGCAAAGAAGTTCTATCGCGGATCGATAAGGCGCTCATGGAGTGGAAGGATCGAACTGCAGGAGCGCAGGTTGACATGGTTATCAAATGGCAAATGCTGAAGCGCTGTATTAAAAATATGTTGTTTATACATGGATTAAACAATGTCAAAGTTAGTTGAGGTTTAACAAGGCGAAAGGCGATATAATTAAATCATTCCTATTGGCATTTGGTCCGAGTGTGTAAGGAATTGAAAGATAAGCTTTCGCATATTAGTTGTGATTGCCAGTGGGTGAAAATTGTCCTAGATTGAAGTTTTATTGGGCGGTTATGATGATGCATTTATATATGCACAAAATTGGGAAAGATTCTGGGGTTTGCAGGCCCTGCCTGCATCATTTTTGGTATCAGAGCTTGGCTCTGTTGAAATAGAAGATATTTGTTTTTCTGAACGAGGACAGAAGGTTTTGTTGAACTGAAATGTATTTTTGAATGTGTGATGAATGATTGAAAGGAAGATCAGATTTTTAAAGCTACACAATCGTAGTGAACAGGATTGCAAAAGTGAAAGGGGACAAGATCATGCAGAATCTTAAAGGTGAGATGATTTTCTGATTTGAAATTTGTGATTAAAGTTTATGGTTGCAGACAAGATGATGGCAGCGAACCTGACATTCAGTTAAAGGCTGGATAAGGAGGACAATTGCAGTGTCCTGAAGAGGAAGTGAGTTGAAGAGATAGCCTAGAGAGAGAGAGCAGAGGAGAATGCTCAAGAGGTTCCAGAGGCAGTGAACCAGTACTTACCAAAAGACTGAGTGAGGAGAGCTTGGTGAAGTAAGTGGCAGCAGAAGAGATTGCTGTCGTAGAGGCTAGTGCAACTCATGGTGAGTGAGAAACTCATGGAGAAGATGATCATGGAGGATCAGAGAAGAGGTTCAGAGGAATGCCATAGAGGTGAGATGACTGATGAATTCAGAGAAAGAGAAATTGCAGTAATGAAGGTACAATTGCAGGTACTGGAAGAATGGCTGCAAGAGCAGGAAAATTAGAATAGAGGATGGATCTTTCCACTGAAGGGAAAGAGAGTGATTTGGCGACCATTGCAGATGAAGTTGAGGCAAAGTGTGATTGCCTTATTGAAGGAGGAACTTAGAATCCTTGAACCAGAGATGGAATTTGAAGATTCCACATGCAGATTTTTTCAAAGGGAAGTGCTTGAGGAAGCAGTCAAGACTGAAAAGTCTTGTGATTTTAAAACTAATGAGTTGTGTATGTTTGCAGGTACAGTACAGGGAGATGAGCAAGCTTTAGAGTTTGTTCAAGAAGAGTTGAATCTGAAGCTTGTTCAGATCGATGCTGAGATAGCAAGATCTCAGGAGGAAATGAAGACAAAGGAGTCTAATCAGAATATTGGTGCAGAAGAAGGAAGACTATCTGATGATGAGTCAAGAGTTGGTGAAGGTATGGAAAATTGTGTGAAGTTTCTGAGTTCTACTCCTAATGAAGTTGTTGAATTGTATAGGAAACTAGATCTTCAGAGAAGAGAATTGGAGAGACAGAGGACTTATGTGCAGGATAATTTGCTGAGGAAGCAAGACAAGGAAGTTTTCATGAATGACAGTCCTGGAGCAGAGGATGGTAAGAAGGCGAGACTAGCTGACAGTCTCATGATGAATGAAAATCAACATATTGATGTGCTGATAGAGGAGTTGGAAAGGAACTCAGAGCAGCATATTGAAGTGTTGCCAGAGGAAGCCGAGGAGAAAGCCAGTGAAGATTTTTTGAGTCCTGAAGAAGACTTGGAGCTGCGAATGACTGAATCAACCAGTGAGACCATTGGGTCTTGTGATTTTAAAGCTGACAATTTGATTGTGTTTATAGGTGATATAAAAGACAGTTCATCACTTGGAATTGTCTTGGAAGAAGAAAGTTGTTGCAGAAAGAAGACGAGACAAGCATGTCTCATAAACAGAGACTTGTTACCATGAGTGACAAGAAAGAGTTGGCTTGTCTGTATAGCCAAGAGAAGACTGGTGGACAAAATTTTGAAACTACTATAGTAATACAGGATGAAGCTACAGTGTTGGAAGAACTTGATTTGATTGCCAGAATCAATCAAGATGATAATGGACAATTACTGAAGATTGTCGAAGGGGAAGATGGAGGTTATGCTGGAGTTAAATTGCAGCGTGTTGATGAAATGCTGAAATGTTTGCTGGAGACATTTGAACCAGAGAAAGAAGTTGTAGATGAAATTGCAAATGATGAGCAAAGGAATGTTGCAGAGGGACAGGAAGTTTGGGAGGAAGCAACATCCATAGTGACAGCTAGAGCAACATGTGGGGTAGCATCTGCAGGAGTAAAACCAATGTTGACGACATTTATGGTGACAGCCGAGACAACACTAACAGCAGCAACATCTATGAGGGCACTGAAGCCTTATGTTTTTTCTAACAATTGTTTTGTGAGTACAGGTTTTATTGCAGACGCTGGAGAAAATCTGTTAGACAGAGAAATTGAACTGATGAGGCGGATGATGATGAAAGAATCCCGGAAGAGGCCAGCAGCAGTAAAACAAAGGAGAAGCAGCAAAAGAAAGACAACAGAAGATTGTGAAAGCATAGTTAGTCGAGCGATGCAACATAAAGTGTGGAGACCTGAAGAAGAACATCAGAAAGAAGCAACGACAAGTGGAAAGTTGCAGCACAAGATATGGGATCCAGGCATACACAGATCCGAACACATGATCAGGCGATCATGATTAATTTTAACGTTGGGAGTCTGATGCAGGAGCATCAAGGCCATTTTTCATTTGTAAATATGTTAGAAAAGGGGGTGTGACATTTTATTAATTAATTTGTTATTTTTAAATAAAATAAGAGATAATTTGGAGAAGTGAGGATTTTGTAAATATCCTTTTAATTAATTAAAGGATATGAGAGAAATAGATTAGGAGCAAAATTTGGGATTAGGATTTCTATGTATGGGACTTTGTTGAGGATTAGGTGGAGTGATTTTTGGAGTAAATTAAATGCATTTTTATGTATAAATACGAGTGGGTTTTGTGAGGAAAAAGACACTTGAATAGTTGGAGAGAGTGAGAGGGTGATTGAGAGCAGGCTTGAACAGCCAAGGCTGTAAGCCTTCGGCAATTGTAAAGGGCCTAAATGTTGAATATCTGGGCATGAATCGAAAGTTCTTGTAATTGTTTGTTTTTTTTATATATATATGAGGATTGTAACTTTTGAGCCATATGAGCGTGTTGAATTTGAGTGTGTGAATGTGTTTGAAACTGGGGATTAGTCTCCGACATAAGGCTTTGCATATAGTCGAAAGGATTCGATGCTATTTAACGTTGATATGACGACTGCTAAGTATAATGGTAAAACTGTGTTAAATAAATAAGAGACTATTTTATATCGATCTGTGGGGTTAATTGCCAGCAATGGAAAAATCGAGCGCCCAGCTGCTTCATCATGAAGTAGAGGATCTATCCAGTTTTAATGACAAATGTACAAAATGTGTGATTGAGTTCGGTCATAATTTTATGAACAGACTCCAACTGTAATTGCGTTTAGGCGAATGGGATTTTAGTAGAAACGATTCTCATTTCGCAGAATTGTTGTGCGTTAATATCATATACAGAAGAGCTAAATAAAGGCTTTGTACATCGTTCAAGAGGTTGAGGCACGGCGCCAATTTATAGAGGTGCGCAATTCCATAAAGGGTGCAACCGCACGACTTGGTTGCTTGTTTGGGTACAAAGGTATGAATTGTTTTCAGTTTTATACAGAGTTTGAAATTAATGAATTGAAATAACGAAACTTGAGTTCGAATGAAAGATCGATCACTGTTCTTTATGTTAAGTCCGTGAATCGTTTGTTCTCTTGCCAAAGAAATCGATGTCATCATAAACTAAGAACGCAGAGGAGTGCTGTTAAAAACCGTGTGGAGAAATTCCATTTTGTTGGTATTCGGTCTCTGGATAAGATCAGAGTTTATATAAGTTGTCATAGCGAAGGACTGTGCGCAGAGGTATTGCATAGTCAATGTTAAATGCCGAGTAATTTTGTGTGGCAAAGTCGAATTACGATGTTAATGAATGTCGGAAGGGCGTTTTGAAGGAATTCAACAGCGTGGAAAACTTGGTGATGTATCATCGAATGGAATTTGATGTGGCATAGTTAATTAAAAAGTCAATGTGTAATGGGCGACATTCTGCAATTGATATAAATTGTTCTGCAGAAGTTAGATTGTATAAGCCAGGAACGCTGGCACTAAAATCAGCATATTCGAGCCTGAAATCGAATTGTGAATGGAATATTTTTATGTGGATTAGTCGAAGTCTAATGAATGTGTGACCGGTTGATTTGAACCAGATTGATTCCATGTTCAGGAAATTGGTTGTATAATTGTTTAATTGCAGAGATTTCTATTGCAAAGAAGTTCTATCGCGGATCGATAAGGCGCTCATGGAGTGGAAGGATCGAACTGCAGGGGCGCAGGTTGACATGGTTATCAAATGGAAAATGCTGAAGTGCTGTATTAAAAAGATGTTGTTTATACATGGATTAAACAATGTCAAAGTTAGTTGAGGTTTAACAAGGCGAAAGGCGATATAATTAAATCATTCCTATTGGCATTTGGTCTGAGTGTGTGAGGAATTGAAAGATAAGCTTCCGCATATTAGTTGTGATTCCCAGTGGGTGAAAATTGTCCTAGATTGAAGTTTTATTGGGCGGTTATGATGATGCATTTATATATGCACAGAATTGGGAAAGATTCTGGGATTTGCAGGCCCTGCCTACATCATTATATTAATTCGAAAATAGAAACAATACATATGCTACAGGTTGGGTTGTTAAGCTGCACTTAACCAATCCTAGCCTTTGTTACACGAATAAAGGGTTGCCTCTGTGGAGGAAACCAGCCCGGAAAGTACATGAAACAAAAAATTACAAAATGTGCTGAAGCACTGGTGTAACTAGAAATTCCTTGGTGATAGCAAGCATGACAAAAAATAAGGAAGAACTGAGCCGCTGCGCAGTCCTTAGTCTTCGGCTTCATCATCGTCGTTTGGATCTTCCTCCATTATGGGGTAGACGTACGCCTACACAACAACTTCCTCTGTATCAGTGGGTAGACGCCAGGGCTTGGCGATCGGTGCGTAGAGGATGGGAGCCACCAGGCATTCTGCGTTAGGGACACGCGTCTAGGTACCTTCAGAATCCATAATCCAAACATCTGTGTCATCCCCCTCATCTTCCTGAGTCGGAAGAGGCTCGGTCTTGCGAGGCAAGGGGTGCGCTTGGTGTGCAATGGTGGACTTCCGTGGTCCACTTCTGCCTCTCTGCGAAACCTGCGAGGGGGCCTCCTCTTCCTAATCAGGTTCAGGGAACTGTCTAGCGCGACTGCTTGAGGAGGAGCCTTCACCAGACTCTAGGCAATTATCCGGCCCTCGGTGGTAGCAACTGGGGAGCACACTTCTCTGATCTCCACGGATGGTTCTTTGGCGCAGCCTAGGTGCCATGGTCAGCTGAAGCAGAGGAGTGACAAAGCTAGGGGAATGCACATCAGGGAGGGAAGTGCGGAGCAGGGGAGGAGCGCTGAAGGGGAAAGCACGTCAAGGGGCGTAGGATAATGGGTGAACCCAAACTTGTGAGACTGGCAGGACAGATGGAGCTGGGGTTAGATGCGCAGGCAGGGGGAATCACAGCCCAGGGATTTATGCGCTGCACAGCTCTGGGGGGGAGGGCTGCGCAACAAACTGGGCGCGCAAGAGGGCGAGAACTGTAACAACAAATAATCTTGAAGGAGTTGATTGTGTGTCTCTTTGTGCTGAGGGGCCTTCCTTTTAAAAGACCTGTGACACATGCGAAGGGGTAGAACATGATTGTGCCTCGCACACAGCTGCGTGCCATAACTGTTTTCATGAGTGGGCTCGAGTGAAGAGTTATGGCCGATCGACGTGTCAATCCAGGTAATCATTTAGGACGATTGTTGCAGAGAGGTACCCTGGAGGGGGTGATGCTGTCCAAGCGTGTCTTTATCATGCCTTATCTTGTTCATCTCATGCAGATAATTGCTAGCGTGAGGTTCCACATCGGGTGAGGACTTGCGCTGCAGATCTTCGTCCTCGTGGGCGTGGGAGAGGCAATTGTCATGCATCCTTCTACTGTCACCCACATACGGGGACCCATTATGCATACTTTAGAGAATACTCACATTGATAAAAATTGAAGATACATTAAAAAAATGTATTCACTAAAAATATGATAAAAAATATAGTTTTTCTTCTTTTCTTTCCAGAATATTTACATGTACCTTTTTTTGAATTTAAAATATTTTCATTGGTTTACATATTATGACATGGAAGTTTCATGAAAATTTCATGGGCACTTTTCAGGTAAAATTTGCTCTAATGATTTACCATTGAACAAATGCACAAGATGAGATTATCATATGACTAAGTCTCCTTCCTATATGTATAGATAGGAGAGAGGGTACAATTATAATTAAATGGTCTAGTTGACAACACTACTATGACAAAGAAATATAATAACTCAATATCTATGACTTATCATGGGGTTTTGTTTAGGGCTTAATATGCCTCTCCCTTCAAACAAGTGTTGCCCTCAAACCTTGATTAGTTGCAGATGTTTATGCATGAAGAACTCATTTGTCCACGTCACCTTTTCTATGGGTAGATTTTCCACTCAAACCTTGATTAGTTGCAGATGTTTATGCATGAAGAACTCATCTTTCCATGTCACCTTTTCTATGGGTAGATTTTTCCACTTGATGAGGCACTTGATAATTGTTGAATTTCGTAGTTGCTTCATCCTAGTTTCAAGGATTGTTTCTGGTTTTAATATGATTTTCCATTTTTCATTGATCTTAGTTGAAGTAGTAGTTTGACATGAGATTTTGTCACCTATTATTTTCTTTAAGAAAGAAACGTAGAAGCTTGGATGTACATGTGAAGATGGACGCGAATCCAATTTATAAGCCATAATTCCAATCCTTTGCAACACCTTATAAGGGCCATTATACTTGGGAGTCAATTAGTTTTCCTCCTTTTGTTACTTGAGGGGCATATACTTGTACGATTGTCACCTCAAAATTACCAAATCCCAAACTTCATATTCCTTTTTTGCGATATTGATATTTTTGTGTTTTATTCTATTTTGTGATGTAACCAAGTAATCCATTAATAGTTTGAGAATTTTTTATTGGTGTTCTATGCAGTCCTTCATTTGCTTGAACCTTTGCTTTCCCTCTCAAGGGTGACGTGACAGGTGGAAGATGATGTCCATAAAGTGCCATTAATGGGGGCATTTTTGATGATGTATTGAATGACGTGTTGTACCACCATTATGCTAAAGGAACCACTTGATTCATATTTTTTGTTTATGAGATGCAAAGCAACAAAGATACAATTACTATACATTTATTCACAATCTCAGTTTACCCATTGGATTGAGGACAGTAAGAAGATTTGTGAGCCAATAAAGTATCCAAACAAGAAGACAATTCAATTAAAATTGGATCTCTATCACTTATAGTAATCTTAAGGACTCCATGTAGCTTTTAAATTGTTTCCATGAAAGTCGTGGCTACTTTATTTGGTTTAAAAGGATGAGAAGCAGAGAAAATATGGGCACACTTTGTGAGTCGATTCGTTACTACCATGATGACAGTTTTTCAAGCATCATGAATATCCTCCTATAAAAGCGGACATTTCCAAAAAGACCTTTCTTATGAATTGAGAATTCTTGCATAAGTATAGACAATATCAATACCATTACTACTCAGTTTCCCTCACAAATTTATCTAATGCACTTGGGTCCTCCTTTAGTTGTTGAATGATCTGGCATATCTTCTAATCTTCCTTTCATTCTATTATTATTTTTTCCACCCAGTTTGATTGTGGAATGAAAATAACACAGTAAACGCTCATTGTTTTCTTGTTTCAATACATTGTTTTTTTGTATATAATTAAAAATTTTCAATCTGTTTTTGTTACCTTAAAAATAATTGTTTCTTTAAAAAGCACTTTAAACTATTATGTTTTGTTTTATTATAAGGTGTTTTTATAATAGTTAAAGAATTCTATTTCTTAATTGCATCATTAGAGGAATTTTGAGGTCTAAAATTGGTCTCCTAAGGAAAATAGAAAAATAAGAGTTTAACTTTTAAAATAATTTTTTTGGGTTATCTTCTTATAGTTTTACTCGAATGTAAAGTGTAAGCACTCGTTGGATATGGACTTAAATTCTACATCCAACAAGTACATAGTTTGCATACTTTTGAGTATATCCACATGAAAAAATTTGAAAATACATGAAAATACATGTTTATAAACAAGTATTTATCTAAAGAAATATGTTTTTTTCATATATTTTTAATTTTTAAGATGCGAGTATACTAAAAAATATGCAGAGTGGGTACTCTTCAGATGCAAAATTTATTTCAACATCTAATGAATGCCTATGCTTGACATTTGAATAATTCTATAAGGAGACAAGCAAACTATACAATTAAAAAAATAGTTCTCTTATTTTCCCTCCAAAAATATTTACCCCTGTGGAAGCCATCATTTTCTTGCATTCATTAGTTCTTTTAAAGTTTATTTTGTTGGTACATATTTTTGTTTTGAGGCCCCATTTTAACTTCAAAATTCCCCTAATGGTAGCATTGCCATAATTTTTTCATAAACAAATTTGATAATTTTTTTTCAATTAATTTGGCTACTTTTAAAGGCAGGGGACCTTATTTCTTGCATTAAAACTACACCAAGACCTTGGCCTAAGACATCACACTGCACAATAAGGTTTTTGTGAAATTATGTGTGGCCACGATGAGTCGTACACATAGTCTCAATTAGTTTTCTAAAAGCTTTGGTTGCTTCTTCAGTCCAAGAAAATACCATCTTCTTTGTTAATTCTATTAGAGGTGTAGCTATTCGACCAAAATTTTTGACAAACTTGTAGCAATATTGTCAATTCATCATTCTCTATTTTCTGCTGAAGAATTTCTTTTGCCTGAGGATTTTCACTTTGAGGCAATTTTAGCTGTTTTCTGAGGGCAGCTATGTCTTCATTTTTCTGTTTGATTAAAGCCTGTGCAACTTCCAGGTTAGCTGGATCAGCTCCTACTTCAATCACCAAGTCTTCTAATGCTTTGATCTTCAAGTTATTGGCATATAATGAGGCTTTATCCAATTTCATTTGAGTTTGGAGGTTTATCAATGTTTTCTCAAGCCTGATAGAATTCATAGTCTTATTGACTATCTTAGAATATAGCATCTCTGTGTTTCTCCTATGAAATTATATTTGGTCCAATTCATGGACAGCATCTGTATCAACTTCCAAATCAGTCTTTGAATAATCTTGACGCAGGAGCATTAGGCAAAGAGAAATACTTTGTATTTTATTAAAACTCAGGGGTTTTTAAGTTTTAGAAGGGCTATATTTTTATGAATGATTTGAGTGGGTTTTAAGTATTTTTAATTAAATAGTGTAAATAATTTTCAAATGTTTGATAATATGAGAAGGATTTGATCAGTTGAGGATGTAAAGGGATGAGAGATTTTTCTAAATATTATTCTAGAAATTAGTTTCATTAATTTTGGGTGAGAGAGGATCCTTAGGGATTCAAGAGTGATTTTAGGATTTTGTTGAGAAGTTGAAGGGATTGAACTTAAATTAGATCATTTTAAATTGTATAAATTATCAAGCCTCAAAGGCATTGAAAATCAGAGAGAATTGATTAGAGTAGAAGCAAGGGTTTTTGCTTGTAAGCCTTCGGGCAAATTGTGGAATGTGGCCACTGGTTGAAAATCAGGCCAAAGAGAAAGATTGTTATGTAAGTACTGTGTATTAATGCAGAACTTAATTTTCTGAAGATTAAGTCTCATTTCTAAGTTATGAGTTGTGCAATTAAAATTGGTTGTTGATTGATTGATTGTGTGAGACTGCGCATTAATTTTAATTATGAAATTGGGTAAATTAATGACAAAATGGATCGATTCTATACAAGAAGAATTCCTGTATAAGAAATTGGGTGTAAATTGAATTTTTGTAATCACTGGTTGAAAGAGGGCGCAATTATTTTTAAATTCTCGAGTTATATATATGGAAGGGTTAGAATCTCTATGTAAAGAGTTATGTTTCGAATATGTCGGAATTCTGTTCTAGCCTGTGAGAATTGAACACAGACAAATTGAATACATATTAAGCCAGGAAGAAGAGGTAATCAAAATTCAGTTGTATGCATCGATACCAATTTTTGTATCAAACGTGGCAAGTCGAACTTCAGAAAGAGCCGCATTAGAGGAGTGATCCTAAATTTGAAGACCGCTAGGAAACGTTAAAGGGTAAGATAGAATCGATAAGATTCGTAACTTTGTGAATGAGGGAAGCAGCACATAGAACCGAGAAGTGCGCATCGAGCCTGTTCCTTGAGTAAAATCGATTGAATCGATTTATGTTTTGACAAAGGAATTAGATTATATACGCATTGCCTTGAGTTGTATCAATTGAATGCGTATAGCTCTGGTATAAATGCTTCAAGACAGAAATTAGATGAATTTTGATTATTGAATGCGCTAAATCTGAACTGATCCTGTTTGCTGGAATCGAATTCCATTTGATTGAGACTCATTGTAACAAGAATGCATTAGTGTTGAACCAGGGTTGTTTAAACGACATCGATTGGAATCAAAGTTTGTTATGCTAATTTATACATAGCATTGGTTGATTGATGAAATTGCAGTCGATCTAAATCTTCAACGTGGAGAGAGTTGTAATGAAACAATTCATTTTGTTTTGCTGGAATGTTAATTAACGAAGAGGCAGAATTCATCTATTTGCCGGAATGATGTTTTGAATCAGTCTTAACGCAAAGGTGGAATTTAGTTTGAAGAAGCTACTTGAAGCGTGGCTTGATGTTAAGTAACAGCACTGGAAGAGGTATGAACCAGCGTTCTGTTAAAATTGAAATTTGTTTATTAAAAAATCGATGTGTGGCTATTCGTTCCAAAGGTTATATCACAAGCTTTGGGCTTATGATATATGGAGTTTTTTTAGCTTGAGTGACAGTTTGAAAACCATGAGGTGAGCGCATGTTTGTGAATGGTGAACCCATTTTAATTAAAAGTGGTTGATACTGCTATGACGAAGCTTTGCACTCAGATTTCACATTAGTTCAAGTCTTTTGGGAATTTGATTTTAAAATCAAATAATCATGCGAATGTATGCGATGGGTTTTGTTCATATGGTTTTAACCATTATGATAAAAATAAGCTTCCGCAAGGAGATGGTTTGTTTTGTAATAACCATAAGATCAAATTTTGATTCCGTGTAGTTTAAGATTGCCAGATTGTTGGGATTGTTGAGTTTGCAGATTTATAATTATTTGGGCAAAAACTTGGAGTGCAAGTTTATATGCATGGAAGATAGTGTGTTTGTGGGTTTGGCGGGGTTGGCCCTGCATCAAATCTGCAATAGTTTTAGGATCAGCCACTGTAGGCTTGAGAAATGACATTACCAATTTATTAGAGGAATAATCAAAAGCTGAAAGGAGTCTATCCTTATTCCTAGGCTTCTCTTTGAGGAACTTGGAATATGCTTCATTTTTTATTTCTTCATTCTTTTCTTTGATTTTCCTGAACCTGAGTTAAATATCTGACTCTATGTTATTAGGTTCTTTAGAAGAAGAGGGCATATCAACCTTAGATTGTTTATCCACCATGGCTGTATCTTTCTGTTGGGCTCCAAGTTGGACATTTTGAAGCTCCTTGAGAGTTTCAGTTACTAACCTTGTTGCTTCATCATCAGTTTCATGACCATTGTTATCTTCAATATTGATGGCTTTATCCCTTTCTTCATTAGTCAATTTACTTTTCTAATTATAAGGAATTCTGAATCTTTTATCTTGAATAGTTTCAACAGTGAAATTATCTTCCTTTCTGCTTCTTTTGTGAACAATTTCAGATTCTTTGTTCACTATCACCACCTGTGTTTGATCAACCTGCTTATCTTTGCCACTGTTTCCTTGCATTCCTTGTGAATCATCATCAAATAGAGTGTTTGGCTCCCATTCAAGTTTATTGGCATACTTTTCAATTTGGGGCTTGGGATCATGCAAGAAGACATACAACTTGCATTTTACTCTCATCGTGCTTAAAATAACTTGTGGATAATAATTCCACATAAAACTATATGGGAATTTATACTCTTTCAACTTGACATTAATTTCATTGGATGCTTCTATGTTATTCACAATAAATGGCCCAATTTGATTTTTCAGTTTGAACTGAGTCTTTTTCCTAGAAGCTATGAAATTAATTTCATTTGCATTCAACAGTTGCCTCAAATATTCTAAAGCAAATATCCTTGTTGTAACAAATCTTGGTAATTTATATGGGGCTAGGAGTGCACCATATACTCTGATCTCAGTATAACTCTTGTATAAGTACCAATCCCCTGTTTTACAGCTCTCAGATAGAATTCATAGCAGGCACTAAAAACAAGTCATTGAAATCTGCAAAGTTGTATTCCCTGTTCCATTTTCTCAGAATCGATGACCAAAACACAACTGAAAGAACATTTCCTTCTGGATCCACCTTCTGAAATTCAATGGGAAATTTGTCTGCGTGATAAGACAAAAAGAGGTGAAGTATATATCAGGTATATCTAAAGACTCCTTCTCCTGACAATCTGGACAACTGATAATGCATGTTTTCTGCAATGAACTTAGCAAAATTGTACACAATGGATGGAGACTAGCCAGGACTCAGAGTTGACAAAAAACCTAAGATAGCCACATCAGTGAATTCATCACTGGTGTATCCCAGTATGAATGATAGCATGGAGACAATCTATCTGGTTTCATCTGGAAAATCAAAGGTATCAAATGGTGGATTAAGCTTAGGGATATCAACTTGCTTGGGACAAAAAGTCTGGAAGACTTTGAACTTAGAAGCAAAATCAAGCTCTAGGTAATTATAAGTTAACTCCTCTATTGACAATGAAGCAGCATTGGGATCAAGGTTCAGTTACAGTATAGAATTAATGGATTCTGCATTGATGTAAAATAAGACCTCTTTGTCTTTATTCACAATGCATCTTTGGTCTAGAAGATAATAGGACTGACACAATCTGACAAAATCAGGGGTTGAATGAGTTTGAGGAACAATGTATTTTGGCAAATTTGAATCCCAGACTGGTATATCTTTGTCATCTTTCTCTACTGATTTACCAAAACACCAGTGATAGACATCAAGTAAATTGAATTCCACTGAAGGGTCTAGTATTCTGTAATCAAGGTCAACCAGAGGAGTATTTTCTTGTGAAGTAATTGGAGGTTGAACAGGCCTAACAACTTCCGTGGAATCAACAGTGAGTGTAGGGGTTGGTTTATCAAGTTTGGAAGACTCAGGCTGAGGAATTTTAGCAGAGGGTTTCATTTGAGGCTTTGGACCTCCTGCTTTAGGGGTTACTTGTTTCTTTGTCATTTTTTAATTGAACAGAGCAAGTTTAGACTGTTTGATGAGTTCTTCTGTTGGAAACAAGGGATTTTAGGAGATTATCTCTGGTAAAATAGGGTTCTGAGCAAAATTTCAGGTGATAAAGGGGTTTAATGCATCAGAAAAAGGGTTACGATCAATTTCAGCAGTGAAAATGACCAGGATTTGCAAAAAACAGAAATGAGGGATTCTGGGGAAATTTTGACAAAGTTTCCCCTGTACTTTGGATGTTTTTTGAAACTTTCTGTATTGTAATTTGACAATTTCAAGCATTAATTGAAGAATTGGTACTTTTTTCTTTTGGAATTGAATTTTTCTGGTTAAGTTTAACGAAAATTACCTTTAAAAAGGTATAATCGTGGTTGACTGAGTTGCAGGTTGTGCGCAGTCTTCAATTCCGCTAAATTGGTCTATCAGAGGGTAATGTGGCTCTTTGTATTTGAATTGCAAAGAAGCTGGCTTGAAAATGGCGCTGGTAGGTTGGGAAATGGTGGAAAGGGCTCTGCACAGGCTCCCAAGGTATAATGGCGCACAAATGGTGAAAATTTGACGATAATAGGCTTAGCAAAGGTTTTACAGGTTTAACGCGCGAATAGGTGAAAAACTGAATGAAATCTATGATTTTTATGAAATAACCATAGTCAAACCATAGTTAAATTACATTAAATTATAGTTTGGGCGGAAGTGGTTTCGGAATACCACTGGGTGGTATTTGTGCAGCTCCAAGGCGGTAAGCGGTAAATTGCTTTTCGAACGCAATCCAATTATTTGAGGACACGTCGACATAAGGCGGTTTCGAAAAACAACTCATATCGCTCGGCTTTTCCCAAACTTTGGTCGATTACTTTTTGGGCACGATATGAGATATCGACCGTCAGATCGTGCTTTGGAAAGTGAACGGTCACGATCAAAAGGTAAGGTGCGGGGAAAGGTAAGCCATCGGGTTAAATGCGGATTGTCCAATCTTTAAGTTAATGTTGATCGAACGGTTGGTAATGAACGCGATATGGGAAGGGGTAAAAATGAAATAAATTGTCGCGCTAACTCTGAATCGTTGGATTTGCAAAGGGCTAATGATCGGACGACTCAAATGCATTGCGATGGGGAATGGTAAGGGGTTGGGAAAGGAGTATCGTATTTGTTTTGAACCGTGGGATTAAATAAGTGCTGAAGATCGGAGGGTCTATATTGAACCCGACGGGAAAAGGGTTAAGATTAGTTTATATACAAAAAACTGATTTTTCAATGGAAAAGGTGATCGGGAGGGATATTCGGGAATTTAACCAAGGTTAGGGACTGTGGTAATGAAATATATATTGCGGGGAAATGGTTAGGTTATAGATTTAACCTCAGGTTAAGGGAGTCGGGGGGAAAATATACAAGGAAATGGGTTTAGAAGTTTAGTTTAAATTAAACTTCGATATTTTTGTTTAAAACACATATAAAACATGTTTTAAAAGATTTTTCAAATATTTCTATTATATGGTTAATTAAACCAGGTTGATTTAACTACCATAGGGGCGGGATTATATATAAAGGTATATTTTAGCCAAAGGGGATTATAATGTGGGTTTTATTAAACATGTGGGAATTATAAACTCCGGTTAAAATTATAATAAGTGGGTTTTTAGGTTTATTATATAAAAGGAGTTATATATTATAGGAGAAGGTCATTTCTATAAGGAGTTAATATATAAATTAGAGTTAATATGAAAATAGGAAATGGTATACTCAAAACACATAAACATAACAAGTAAAGTGAATTAAAAAAGATAATTTGCATTGATCTTATCACTTAACTTATGATATAATGTTATTTTGAGGGCTTAATGTTTTCAAATGATTGTAGGAAGTTAATCAAATGGGAATTATAATGCCTTTAAGTAAAAATGGAGTTTTACTTGGGAATGAATGCATGAATGGTAATGTTCTGATTTTAGGGATTAATATAGACATTCACACTTTCAATTGATCAGTCATAGAGCCTTGGGTCCGGTCTCAACAAAATTCATGGAAATGCCTTGAGCCTTTTTGACTGATAGTTTAGAATGTTTCATGACTATGGGAAGGGGAAGTTAGTTATTTTGCAGCCCATGATGAATGATATTTACATTGAGACTTTTCACCTTCTTCTACCTACCCAACTTACCATACTAACATTTTTTCTTCCTTTTTTAGTAAGGTGCATTTAAGCTAGCAACCTTCACAACATTTATTCTTTCTGAAAGCAATAAAACTATCTAATACTACACTTATTTCATCCAGGAATCCAGATTAAGCTGTTGGATTCACTTATTCTCTACCTAACTATTGAATTGTCATGATTAAGCAGTATGACAACTCATTATTCTCTATCTACAACAAGTGAAATTGAAACAATGACAAGTTAAGATTAAACTGTTTAAATCATCATGGACTATGGCATTTATTGACACTCTGCCATAGTCAAAAATTAAAAAGTAGTGGCATTTATACTTGCTCACTTTCATGTTTTATTCATTTTTATTTTGGGGTCTTTTATTTTTTCTAAGTCCTTTGATTACTATTTTAGGACTTTTTACCCTCTTTTTGATTTTTCTATTTTTTTTATTTTTACAAAACATGTGAATACAACTTGCAGAAGGCAAAGTATATATAGATTTACAAGATTATCAACTGTCAAGTCAAAATTATGACCCCTATATTATAGGTTGCTAACACTTGGGTTGACATCAATGACAACCGCTGATCAACAATCTCCCCCTTTGGCATTGATGGCAACACAAGTACTCCCCCTACGATCATGACACCTCTTCCTACAACATTATCTCCCCCTTTTACATCAATGGAAAAGGGTAACTCCCCCTGAAACACAACCATCCTGCGGACCTGTACACACTTCCACTCCCGCTAGCACACAACCGTCCTGCAGACCTGTACACACTTCCACTCGCGCTGACACACAACCGTCCTGCAGACCTATACACACTTCCACTCCCCTTGACACACAACCATCCTGCAGACCTGTAATCTACTTCCACTCCCCCTTTATATTCTGAAAATGGAAAATTTAATGAGAACTTGGGAGAATCCCAAGCATCTGGCGAAGATATTCCAATGCTGGCAAATATTTAATATGTGATTCTTTTGGTGTTGCTTGGAATCTTACTACTTGTCCAACTACTTGCATAACATCTAGTGGGGAGGCTGTTACATATAGAAGAATACTAATCATAGATCTGTACAACCTTTGATCCACATCCTTAGATGAGTCGTCTATGCTCAATTTGCAACCTGTTACCATTGGAGTAAGGATGGGTTTGCAATCTTCCATTTTAAATTTCTTGAGCATTTCCTTGATTTACTTGGCTTGACATATAAATATTCATTTCTCTTGCTGAGATATTTGAAGCCCTAAGAAGTATGTCAGCTCACTAAGTAAAGACATATCGAAATCACTTTGCACCTTTATAGCAAACTTCTTACTTAGTCGATCATTATTGCTACCAATTATTGTATCATCCTCTTTAGCTATTAGACATGCTTTAGTTGCTTCATCCAGAACATATATGTCATTTGGAGCTCGACTTGTTGTAGCCACAATTTCACCATGCACGCCTTTCCCGATTTCACATTTTGTGGAGTTGAATAGTATTGTGTGTCCTTGATCACACATTTATCCAACACTGAGCAGATTGTGATTCATGTTTTCAACCAATAGAACATTCTTGGCTAGAGCATCTTTGCTTCCGAGAGTGACAGTACCTGATCCTATAACATTTGAAGATCCATCATTTCCAAAGGACACGGTTTCATCCTTCTTCTCTTTCAGAGATACAAATTTATTTCTATCTCCAGTCATATGCGTTGAGAAACCGCTATCAACATACCACACATCTTTGTTCTTTTGAGCCTTGAGAGCGAGAGCACAATTATCATTATTCTTTTTCTTCCATGTTCGTTTAGGCTTCAAAGATTCTTCTCGAGGATTTTTAAGTCTCCAGCCTGGCTATGTGTCCAAAGTTTCGACATTTGTAACATTCAATATTATTTCTTAAATGTTCAAATCTATTGATGTTTCGTTGAGCCTCGGAAGGTTCATATTCGATGTATCTCCGGAATTGTATTCGTTCCTAGGTACGTGCGACATTCTACGCCTTTATGACCAAATTTTCCACATGAATAACAAGAGCTACAAAAATATGTTGGTACTGGATGGAAATTTTCGTCGAGGAATTGTCTTCTCTACAATGTTTTACAATCTTGTCCAATGAAGTCTACATGCATGTCGCACGTACCATGTTCATTGTATTTTGTTGTAGAAGGTCCCGTTCTTTCCTTGTAACCGATGCCGCTTTGCCGCAAGATCGTTGATTGTTGATGAGTTCTTCCAATGCCCTTGAGCTGTTGGCATAGTTTTGGATAGTATTTCCTTTCTTCACTTCCTCACGCAGCGAGACTACTTCGGCTTCTAATTATTCCCTTTCTTGGTTTCTTTCTTCCAACTTCTTTTGAAGTGACTTTTCAATGCATTTGTGTTCTTCAACTTCAATTTTGAGACCTTGAACTTGTTCTTCAAGAGTTTTGGAACGGATCTTCTCCGCCTTGAGATGTTTTATAAGCTTGATTGCTTCCTCATAAAATTCTTTCATGGTCCATCCTTCTTCTTCGTTGTTTGATACCCCTTTGCTTATCGCGCTAGCTTAGCCAGCTTGGCCATAAACAATACTTACCGGGCGTCTTCTTCACTCGTCATTGTCTTCTATCAGATGATGAGCTATCTTCTTTTTAGAGAGAAAGTTCCTTTTGGATCCTTGCTTGTTGAATTTCTTAAAGCCTTTCTTTCCTTTTGAGTTGCCATTACTTCTGTTTGGACATTTTGCTGCAAACTGCCCAACCTCATTACAACTGAAACATATCAATGGAAGTTTACCTTTGAATTGTCCCTTACCAATTTTTAGTCTTCTCGTGAAGTAAGCATATTCTTCATCTGAAAGACCTTCTTCATCATCTCCCTTTTCTTCACACTTGCAGGTGCATGTATTTTCAATTGAAGGTTGTTTATCCTTATTGGTTTTCTTAGATGCAACGAACGCAGTTTCTAGATGCGAAGTACCCTCTTCTTCATCAAGTCTCATTTCATATGCTACGAGAACTCCATGTAATTCCTCTTTGTTGAGTTTTTCCATATTTGCACTGTATTCTAAGACCGATACCTTTGGGTTGAATTTCCCTGGTAACGTTCTAAGAATCTTCTGTATAATAGTCTTCTCTTCAACTGGCTCTCCCGATCCTACATAAGATTATTTGGATTTCAAGGAAAATATTTTCTCCTTCCATATTTCATTTGTGAAAATTTCTTTGTTGTTGAAGTATGTAGGCAATTCAAAATTGGGTCCACTTCTTTCATGGAAAGAAAAAAACAATTGATTCCATTTCTTATTAAGGTCGGAGAAATCATAGTCATGATCATTTCTCATCTTGATGAGTTTGTTGGATATTTAAATTCTTTTCAAATGAATGAAGTTCGTGTTGGAAATACTAAGAGGGGGACGAATTAGTAATTCATTCCTTTCAATTTTTCACTTAATCTTGAAACCATATTCATGTCACATAAACAATTATTCACAATGTATGAACACAAAGATCAAAGTGCAAGTTAAAACTTAAAGAATAAACACTTGTAAACAATCTTCAATTTATTGCAACCATTCGTGAGGACACAAATCCTCTATAAGCATGAACTTAAAACTATTGCAGACTCCAAACTGTCGAGAATATGAGGACACCGATCCTCTGTTGTCATCGAATTTCAACTTTTGTACACACCAACCTACAGGAGATTTTAACCCCTTAGCTAAGCTCCAACTCAACAACTTCATAGACACCAACCTATAGAAGACTCCAATCTTTGTAGTTAAGCACGAACTCAACAATTCGTAGATCCTTGGACTTGTTAACAACAACTACTAGTTTATACAAACTACCCTTCTTCAATAAGGTTTGTCACTCTACCCTGTTATCTTCATATTTGCACCTTCAACCTTGAATACAACCACCTGACCTGGAAACTTTAACTTTCTACTCTTCAACTTGTCTTAGCTCATTAGCTTGACTTATTGTCTCATTTTGATCTACACAAGAACAAGTCTTCTCTATTGCACTTTTCTTTCTATCACACAATTACAAATACCTCTTACACAAAATTCTTTATTGTCCTTAGTTCTTGGAAACTCCTTGTGAGAGGTCTGAAGCACAAACACACTCTCCAAAAAATAAATCTTGGCCTTTGCACATGAATCAATAATGTTTTGTCATAAACACTTCTGATATCAATTTAGAGCTTCCTTCAAAAGACTAATTCAAATTATAAATACGCCTCCAATAGTCCTTCCTACATATGTGGCTACTTTCACAGAATTGTGTTAATATTCTTTTATCACAAGTCTACAACCAAATAAATAACCATGGTTTTCCCTTACCACGTAGACCTTCTTATTCTCCATTGATTTGAAAGCCCAACTCTCTTGTGAGACTTAATACAAGGTTGCTAAACATTTTTAATAACCAATCAATGACCTATCCACCCTTCTCATAATCTAGATCTCTTATCATCTCTATACATTTCTTTATTTCAGATGGTAAAATCAACCCACCGCATCTCACATAAATCTCAGGTCCAAATATTTATGAATATTTTCTAATTGTTGTCTATAATCAAATGGTACCTGCAATCTTCAACATTCAATCTTGAGCTCATGTGACTTCTTCTACAAATCAATTAGACACCCCTGATGCTTGGCCTCTAATTTGGAAAGCAACTCGGTCACCTTTTAGAGATATGTTCATAGCTTCTCACAGTCACATTCTTTTTCTTGGTTGTCCATGACGTCGTAGAATTGCAAGGAAACTCTACAACATTAACATATAATCTTAGTAGAGGATATCACTAAACTACAAAAATACATGAAAACTGCTCAAGTCTTAATTTAGAAAAGCAAAGGATGTACTTTGAACAAAAATTCTACCCCATGAACTTAGGAACACAAATCATATTGCTTAGGGGATAAATCAATTATGGCTTGGGTCTGCTACAAGAAGATCACCCACAAAAACTCATGGTTATGTTCCTCAGATGTACAATGGAACACTCCTCACATGGCTTAGAGCTCTAGTAATCTTCATATTGGATTCCCCTCTTATTTGTGAATTGATTGTAGTTCAAATGAACCAAAAAAATGCCATATTTATATTGGCCCTAGATATTACCATAAAATATGGGCTTATAATAATAATAAGAGAGTTATAGACTGACCTTTGTTGGGGCAAGTTAAACTTTCAAATATTCATTTTTCCTCAAGTGTGAGGAATTAGGAGACTTGCCACTTATCGTTGGGAAAGTCTTAGAATGAACTATTTGATGGTGTAACTTTATTTTTCATCTGAACTGAGTTTGACGACATTTTTCATGAATTTCCTTAACAACTTCTTCTGGTTTTCATCGTCGACTTTGAGGATTTAAACAATTCTATTGGATGCTTCCTTCATTTATAGGTTTTGACATCATTCCTAGGACCTTGGCGAGGTCAATCACTTTTGCTTCCTTGGAGGGATAACATATGCTTCCTTAGAGGCTCACCTTTGCTTGGTTTTTCCATCAAAGACAACTTCTTTCAACAACTTAAACATATAAATTTTTTGACATAAATGGCTTATTCATAATCCTTATGTCCTTTATTGGATATGCTTCATTGTTTAGCAGAGAATTAATATTTAACGAAAGAGGAGGAGGAAACAACCAAAAACCCCAAAATAATATCCTTGAAACCCATCAACCCGATAATTCAAGATGATGCTCATACTCTTGTGGGCATAAATGATCGATATAGGAAAAAGGGAAAAATAGTCATTAGCAAGGAAACATGTTCACTCCATATATCACAATTAAAAGGTTCTTCAATTAAAGAAAAAAAACACACTCCACTGATAGCCACCAAACGAAGTCAACAATAGGGAGATTTGAAGATGGAGGAGATGGGAATTCTTTGAAGAAATCCCTTGGAAGGTCACATACTATTTCTACAAGTTCAAAGAGAAAAATGAATGTCATTGAAAAAATAAATATCAAAATTGAAGTTTATTTAGTGTGGATGAAATGCAAATTGATATTGGCGCTATAGTTCCACGAGGGCTACACCTTGTTGATCAATATACTACCACATTAATTCATAAAAGGGGGTTTTTACATTGTGAAAATTAGTGTCAATATAATGTAGGTATTGGAGGGACATATGTGGGGTAAGGGAGTTTATAGGTATTAGGGGGTATCAAAAGGGGTATTTGGTAAAAATAGGAAATATATATTAAAAATTTGGGTTATTTTTATTAGAAAAATGTTTTGGGAGGGGGCTCAACAAATGAGATTTTGCATGTTTGTATTAATATCTAGTGATATTAGAGGTGTTATTTAATATTCCATGAACTAAGGCACTATGAAACGAGTTTATAATGATATCTAGTGAGATTAGAGATGTTCTTTAATATCCCATAAGCGAAGGTGCTATGACAGAAGTTGATTAAGTGGAGACCCTATGTACAATTCTTGATTGGGTAGGAAGATATATGGTTGAAAGAAAAACTATTGTTGAAGAGTTGGCTGAAAATTTAATTATATTTGAAGAAGAATCGATCGCACTTCATCATGCAACTTGCAATCCTCGTTTAAAGAAGTTGCAAATTAAAAATAAATAAATAAATTGAAAAATAAAAAGATTATGGAAAAATGGATCTCTAAAATTGATATCATAAGGGTAAAACCCTAAAAAGTCTTAGAATTTCACAAAGCCATTGGTGATGCCTTCATATATTTAATTAATGAGCAAGAAAAAGAGAATTTCATGCTAAGAAAAAGGATAAAGGAATTGGAGGGTGCCTTGGTCCCACAACTATTCTTTGTTGAAATTTTATCAAATGCTAAACCTACTAAAGTGTCCGAAGATTTACCATAATCAAGTATTAGATTAAAAGAAGCTTTAAGTTTGTTTTTTTTTCCACAGAAAAAAATCGGATTTTCTATATATTAGAGAATCACAGAGCATATGCAAAAGCATTACAATAAACCGACCTGAAACCCTTCGAGGAAGGAAAAAACAAGGCAGTTACGACTACCTTGAGTACTCATGGTACTACTAAGGCTGCCAGAGCAGAAAAAAGAGAAAATGTCATCATAGTGTTCGCTTCCTGTCTTTCCTATCTCCCGGCATGATGCCGAAACAGAGATAAGGAAATAGAAGAAGCCAAGACTTCAGAAAAAACATGTAAAATTACCAGATATTGTGCAATGGTAAATAACTGCTGAGATCGGTAGTGGACACTATTCCGATCCCAGATCATCTCAAAAAGCAGCATATAAATAGTTTTTTTTGTTTTTGACTGTTTACTCAGGCCTCCTTGGACGAGGAAAACAGCCTGTTTTGTGGAATGTGAGACAACATGGACCATGAAATATATACAAAATCATGATAGGAAAGATAAAACATAACCGGAAAGTTTTGAAACAACACAAACTTGCAGAAAATTAAAACATAATGCTGATAGCACAGCATCATCCGAACTCTGGCTGATCCAGAGGAGTGATCACCCCCCTATCCATCTCAGTTACTGCCCAGGTCCCCAGAGCTTGCTGTACACCTGCTTTAGATAAGGTATCGGCCTCCTGATTTCTTTCCATGTAAATGTGGCAAACAGTAATATCATGAAAAAAACTTTTAATATTCATAATCTCATTAAGCAAAGGAAGTAAAATGTAATTTCTGCATTGTTGAGTCCTGTTGAACCAGTTCACTACATTCTTTGAATCACCGAAGATCTGAACCTGTCTCATTTGTTTCAAGGATAGCCAACATAGTAAGTGGTGCAAAGACTTGAGTTCAGCAAAATTATTTGTTCCTTGCCCCAGACCTACTGATGCTCGAAAGGATTTTTCAGTGTTTTCATGTATAACCAAACCTGCTCCACATTGTCCATTTTGGTCTGCTACACCATCGAAAAAAGCCCATGGAACAGATTCTTTGATGAATTCTGGCTGTATGGAGCGAGAGCTGGATTGACCTGATGAGGGTGGAATGCTGTCAAAAATGGCTACCCCTGCCACAGCCAATTTCCCAATAGGGAAAAGGAGATCTTTGAAGATTAAATGGTTTCTTGCTAGCCACATGCCCCAAGATATCAAGAGAGGTAGGGAGCGGATTTTGTCATCAGAGGTTGACTGCCACCATCGATGCCAAGCTTGCTGTATACTGTCTCCTTCCCATCTGAGAGGGGAATTGATAAGTCTCAATGTTTCTGCCCACAGACTGACATTGTAAGGACAGGTTAGGAATAAATGCTGAGTAGATTCCTCGCTTGTTTTGCAAAGAGAGCACCAGCCAGGACCAATTTTCCCCCTTTTTTGCAAGAAATCCCAAGTAGGTACTTTTTTCTGTAGGATGCACCAGAAGAAGAGTCTGGTTTTTGCAGGACATTTTAACTTCCATAGGGGCTTAGTCCACCAGGCAGGGTCTTCCCATCCTTGTTGGGACATCATCCATTTATAACCCATCTTAGGGGAATAGATTCCGGTCTGTGCATGGACCCAAACTAACTCATCCCTTCTTTCTGAGATCCGAACAGAAGATTTTTGAAGGTCCGTCACATATAGGCTCCATTCCTCCCTCCATCTTTCCTCCAAAAGAAGGTCAGCACCTGTCAGCCACCCTTGTCTCCATATGGAATTTGTCCGAGGGTTTGCCACTTGATTCAAATATTGATAACCCCTTTCAGTCAAAAACTGTCTCAGGTCATTTGATAGGGCATATCTTTCCGAGCACCCCACCCAGGGGTCACAGCCAATTCTCACCCGAATACCTTCTCCTACTTTCCAGGCAAGACCTTGTTCTATAATGTGAGCCGAAGCGACTACTGCCTTCCAGACTACAGAGGCATTTTTGGAAGACTTTGTAGGATTTCGAACCCATTCTAATGCAGTAGCCGGGGCTATGTACTTCCTTTTTGTAACCATCGACCATAGAGAATCAGTCGAGATAAATCTCCATGTTAGTTTAGCTGCTAGGGATTTTGAAAAGGAGAACAAATGTTTAATTCCCCAACCACCCCATTCTTTTGGTCTCGAGATCTTATCCCAAGCAACCCAAGGTGTCACATGTTCAGTTTTGGATCCAGCCCATAAAAATCTGCTGCACAATTTATCTATGGAGGCTAGTATACCTTTGGGTACCCACATTAGACTTGCCCAGTACACCGGAATGGCCATCAGAACTGATTTTATTAGAACTAGCCTCCCTGATCGAGACAGCCATTTATGGCTCCAGAGATTTAGTTTCTTTTCTATTTTGATCAGTAGCCATTTCCAATCCTGATTCCTGTAGGGATCAGGTTTCAAAATAAATCCCAAGTATTTGAAACTTTCCTGCAGAGTTTTGACTTCAAAAGGAAGAAGTGCCCCTGCGCTACCTCTCTCTTCCAAAGACATTCCAGATACTGTGAGAGTCGATTTTTGCTCATTGACTTTGAGACCTGTGGCTTTAAGGAAAAGTTCCAGGATGTTCTTGAGAGCTCTACAATCCTCTGTACTGCCATTGCTAAATAAAATGATATCATCCACAAAGAGCAGATGAGTTATCCACAAGTTAACAGCCACTTCAAAACCTTTGACCTCGCCTTGCCTTTTTGCCCTGTTAATCATCAAGCTTAACCCTTCAGCTGCCAATAAGAAAAGGAGTGGAGACAAGGGGCATCCTTGTCTTAGACCTCTTCCCGGATTGAAGAAAGATGAAGCTGCTCCATTAATTAGCAAGGAGATGGAGGAAGTAGTTATGCAGCTCATGATCCATCTTACTAAATCAAATCTGAACCCAAGGTGAGTCAACAGAAGGCGCAAGTACATCCAACTTATTCTGTCATAGGCCTTTGATAGATCTATTTTAACAATTGCCCCTTTCTTACCACTTCTTTTTAAGGTATGCAGGGTTTCTTGGGCAATCCCCACTGCTTCATGAATCTGTCTACCATCCAAAAAGCCAAACTGCTCTGGTGAGATATGTCTTGATAAGAAAGGCTTCAATCTAGAGGCAATAAGTTTGGCAATGATTTTATAAACACAGGTGCAAAGGGAAATAGGTCGAAAGTCATCAAAAGAGGATGGCTGTTCTGATTTGGGTATTAGGGCAAGAAAAGTAGAATTGAAAGGTTGATAGATAGATCCAGAGGATCTCGATTCCTCCACCACCGCAACTAGTTCATCTCCCAGGAACTCAAAGAAATGGAGAAAAAATTCTACTGTCCAGCCATTTGGTCCAGGACTTTTGTCCTTCTGCATTTCCTTGAGAATGTCTTCCACTTCCTGTTTAGAGACTACTTCCATAAAAGAGTCATTTTCTTCTTCCTCAACATATCTTGGGAAGAATTGGGCAACTCTGATGACCTCTGCTATGGAAACTTCCTCCGGAGCTTTGAAGAGATTTTTAAAATGATTTACTCCAAGGGCAGCCAACTCTTCAAAAGATTTTGCCATTTCCCCGTCCTCTTTTTTCAGTTCCCAGATAGTGTTAGTTATCTTTCGACCCTTTGCATAATTCTGAAAGAACTTGGAGTTTTCATCTCCTGCTTGCAGCCAAATAGCTCTGCTTTTCAATCTCCAACTTTCCTCCCTAATCTGGAGAATTTTCCTCCGAGCTGCTTCCAGGTCTTTTATTCTATTCCGGGATTCCAAAGATTCATAGCCAATTCCATCCGACTTTTCCAGAAGATCTAACTCAAAATTTATACTCTTGAGTTCTTCTTCTTCCTTCAAGTTCCTCTGTTTCGCCCATTCTTTTGTTGCTTTCTTCAGTCTCTTAAGATTATTACAGAACCAGATGCTTCTGCTTCCCTCTTTGTGATAGTTGTCCTTTCTCCATGTATCGTGGAAGAGGGCCTCAAAGGAGGCATCCTTCAACCAGGAAGAATTAAATTTGAAAGGGATTCCAGGTTTTCCTGAGGTTCCTTTTAATTCAAGAAGAACGAGGAAGTGATCCGAGTTACCCCCTTCCCCAACCCAGTGTCGAAAGACTGGAAGCCATTCCACCAGAGATTCACAGAGAAGAAAGCGATCAAGTCTTTTGCCCACCCAATCTGCCCCAATACGTCTATTCCTCCAGGTGGGGCGCAATTTGATCAGAGGAGCGTCCACCAGATGTGAGGAAGCCAATTTATTTCTGAAGAAAGACGAGAGGGGGTCCGAGTGTGCATTAACTCCCCAGGACTCTGAATCCCCAAGGGAGAAATTCAGGTCTCCCCCTATAATGAGATTGGGATGGGAGAGACAAGAGTGGTTGAAAAAGGAATTCCAAAAGATTTCCCTCTCCATACAGGGCCCATAGATGTTTAGGAACAGGATAGGAATGCACAACTCCCCCGAGTAGAGCTCCATGGCCAGGCAGTTTGCAGATCCCCAGGAGGAGACTTTCTTAAGTTTCCTTGAGTTAAAGCCTGTTGCAACACCCCCCGACCTGCCTGAGGCATCCAGAGCTGTAAAGACCCAGCCAGGCAAGAGCTTCTGAAGAGAGCAAATTACATCATCGCTTTTCCCCATAGTTTCTTGGAGGAAAATAACATCAGGATTGTAAGAGTGCACAAGGTGTTTGAAGGCTAGCTTTTTCGGCTGGCTAGCTAAGCCTCTGCAGTTAAAAGAAAGAAGGATCATCAGGGAAAGGGGGGGGGGGTGGTGGCTCTGCTCTAAGCACCCCAGGAAAGGTTTTCTGCTTCCCGTCGGCTATGTCCATGACGGCTTTGAATTGGGCTTTTGAGAGAAATGATTTTCTGCCCCTTAACTTCCTTGGCCCTATTATAATGGGATCCGAGGCAATACCTCCTACTGCCAGACCCTTAACCTTTCTATTGGCCAAGGGACGAAGATTATAAGGGGGATTGTCCAAGGGTTGAGCGCAAGAGACAACTACCGAGGTAACACCCTCACAGGACTCAGCAAGAGAAAAAGCCGTCTCGGGAGTTGGGTGAACATCCACAGGAGAGGAAGGAACATAGATAAGCATGCTATTGGTAGAGGCTTTTGAAAGATTTAGTGCAGAAAAATCATTAACAATCTGCCCAGATGGACCAGGCCAAACAGAGAAAGACTGTAAAGATGAAACAGATGAAACATCACAAGAGGAGGATAAGGGAATCATACCCGCCAAAGACGCCCCAGCGAGCTCGTCTGAAAGTGGAGCTAGGGTGACCGGCGGAGTAGCCTGAGAGGTAAGAGCAGCATTGCCTTCCGGGGGATGGATCTGCTCCATAG
Source organism: Pinus albicaulis (assembly GCA_034641835.2). Taxonomy (NCBI): domain Eukaryota; kingdom Viridiplantae; phylum Streptophyta; class Pinopsida; order Pinales; family Pinaceae; genus Pinus; species Pinus albicaulis. Next base: position 9,146,457 of record CM076571.1, read on the forward strand.
AGACTTCCGTTGTCCTCATCTGCTCGACTACGGGATCGGAGGCCTTTTGCTGAAACCCCTGAAAACCCTGTGCAGTAGTTCCCTGGGCACTGAAGGGTTTCCATTGTCTTCGACGGCGTCGGTGTCCCAATGGACATTCCTTCGCAAGATGGTCGCACTGATGACACCTTAAACAGCGGAACGGAAGATTTTCATAGTCCAGAATTTGTAAGAATTCTAGCTCCCGGTATTTTAGGGTCATTGCGTCCGCCAAGCCCTCCTTTGGATTTAAGCTTACCAAAACACGAGCCATACTTCTATCCTTGGTTATGAGGTAGGATTTGTCATAATCCAGGTATTTCCCCAAAGTATTGCCTATTGAGACGAACACAGATTCCGTCCAGAACTGAAGGGGGAGACCCGGGATCTTTACCCATACAGGGGACTCAGCCATTTTCTCCTTCTGCGCATCAAAGAGAGGTGTCCATCTGCGGAACAGAATTGGGCGCTTCCCAAAGCTCCAAATCCTTTCAAGAACCCAGTCCACATGTGTTTTGCTCTCAAAATGTATACTGAACCATCCCCTTTCCAGAACCAAGATCTCAGTAGGCTTCCCCGGAGCTTCATTCCACTCTGTATTAACCCAATTCTTTATATATTCAGCCGAATACTTTCTGCCTCTTACCCGGCCAACCAGGACAGTTTCTGTCGCGTCCATTGCTTCTTCTATGCTAATATCTGCTCCCAGAAGGCAAAGTGGACGATTTTCTTTCTGCTTTATGGGCTTCGACTTCTGTCGTTTTTCCCCAACGACCTCCTTGGAAATGCCGATTGTTCCTTCAGCATTTGGGGTTGGGGCTTCCGGTAGATCCACAGGTATCGACCCTTGACCCACTTCTTCAAAGGCGGCGGGAGCTTCACCTTCCTCAAACGGCCTCTGAGGGTTTCCTTCGACCGTCCCAGCCTCTTTCGCACAATTGACAGATTGGGGGTTTAATGTGCAAGTCGCTTGCCAGGGATTCTTTGCAACCCCATCACCATTTGTGGCCCGGATCTGTCGATTTTGGACCCCGACGGCTTGTGGGAGACTTGTTGGCTATCCTCCTCTCCTTTGGTACCCATCTTGAAACCCTGAATCTGGACGCCATGGAAACCCTTGCCATGGATGCACTTGACCTTGCTGAGTATCACCAACCAGAGCCTCTTTCCCTTTTGATTGTGAGCTTGGCGCACCTTGAAAAACAAAAGATCCTACAATATCTTCCAAACCACCCGAGAGCTTAGGGCGTGATGTGTTACCTGGTTCCTTATTCGCCGAGCTTATACGAGAGAAGAGTTTCAGGAATTCTGCCCTGTCTTCGACGGCTCTTAACTGATCTTGACTCTCCACAGGTATCGCTCTCTCCTTCCCAAAACCTTGCCACGGGCTCAGAATGTCCTTATCTCGACGACCAGAATGAGTATTTTCGGCAAAAACCTCACTGTTGGGACCATGTAGGGATAAATTCTTCGGGAAGAACAAATCTAGGTTCTTCGTTGATACCTCGTGACCCCAACACGTCAGGAGGTCCTCCGGCGTAGGTTCGAGCTCCAGAAATTCGCTATCATAACCCATTCTAGCCGCACCTTAACAAACTAAAAACAAAAACGCTTGGAAACCGCCACCGACGCGAAAACCTTGTTGTCAAGAAAATGCGCAGTAAACAAAACCAAGTTACATGGGTTAACTCCATCCCAAGGTTGAGAAACTCGAGCTCCCGGTTCCAACCTTTCCACCTCTGCCTCGGGTTCTGAGAAAAAAACGTCGGTTCAGGTCAGCCGGTACACGGGCTGACATATTTGCTGTCGCCGTGATCAATGAAGGGCCGGAGTCATCATTACTGGGGCCGAGACCTGAAAGAAACGACCGCCATCGCCCGTAGCTCAAACCCTATCAGAACCTCTTACATCGCACAGTTGGAGTCGAGTCTCTATTGAGTTAATTAGGTGTTTTGGATTTTATTTTTTGAGAAATTCCAGCTTTAAGTTTGTTGATTGCCATAAGAAAATATTTTGATAACAACATTAATAAAACAATCAATATAATCCTGGAAAATTGGGAACTTGCTACAAGTTAAACTACCATTATTACCAATATTTCAAATTTAAAAAAATACTTACAAAAATATTTGGAGAATGATGAATACTTGTAAAGAGAAGTTATCAAAGCATTTAGTTCAAAGGTTTCGAGTGTGAATGAAGCTCAATGTAAAGAATAAAATCTTTCTTCAAAGATTTATTTGAGGCAAATAGAAGCATGTTAGTTAAAGCAAATGTAATGTCTAAAGGAAATGATAACTAAGCAAAAAACAATTAATTCAACAAAAAGTGATATATTTTTAAAACTTGTTGATGTTGCAAAAGAGTTGGAATGTCCGCATCTTATAATGGGTCCTATCCTACTTACTAAAGAAAGAATATAAGAATAACTTGAGATACTAAAAATGTCATACGACAATGAATTTAATGATTTAAAGGCATTCTTGCAAAGATCAAATTGAGAAATGGTGATTCACTTTGTTAATAAAATTGAAGACGCAAGAAGATGTTCTACATCAATTAAGTTTTTCACTTATATCAAAGTTAACAACATTAAAGAGCAATATAAACCAACATAAAAGAGAAATATCAACCAGAAGAGTAAAGGGAGAGATCTTCCAACAATCATGAGTAAAGTGCTCCTTTCATTAGCCTCCATATCTTATTTTCCTTCTTAGTTTGAGATCATTGTCCTTTTTATATTACAAAATTATGAGTATTTGAGGTTGATTCCTAACTTCTCCCCTTTGTGTTTCCCCCTTCGTGTTTTCCAGGTATTTTTCATATATTTATGGTTCAGGGGAGCCCTATCCTAGCCCATTAGGGCAAACACATTTCTTACTTTCTAAATATTATAGACTCTATTTAAAAAACATTTGTATAGTTTTTGAAAAATCTCCAAGAGAATTACACGGAGCACATAACTAATGTAATATCAAACTTTGAACTTTAAGTATGATATTCAAGTTCGTGTCTCGTAAGTCTTCTTTGGTTTTAATTGAATCATCATGTTAAGTTCTCTGCAAATGTGGTCTTGTCACTTTGATCTTGCCAAGTGATATGCTATGCTTTACTTTATTTCGCTAGAAATGACATGCTTACAAAATTCCTCATTAAAATACTTCCATATCTTCTTGTATAATAATGTCAATCTTGTGTCTATAGAATGGTGCTTATGTTTTAAATTTTGAATAATGCAGCCCTATCTCAGGTTAATGTATATGTTATTTAATCTTATCTTTTCTCAGTCTGTAAATAAGTGTATTTTATTATAACATCTATAGAGCAACACCACCTCTTTAAAAATTTAGAAGGGTTTCTCCGTGTCATGTTGCCTCAAGGACTGTAAGTAGTCTCATAAATCAACACGAGGTTGGTTGTGGACCTAGACACATATGTTTAGGAGAAGCATTGGAGCATAATAAATACTTTGGCACACATGTTGAGGGGAAATGAACACAAGATGACATGTGACACATAGCTAAAGGAGGAGTGTTGTTCATGAGGGTACTTAAATGGTGAATTAGCATGGGCATTGGGCCAACAAATTATTAGATAATGCACCATATTGTAGGAGGGGTTTTGAGCTCGAGGAGTGATCTGAAAATGGATTGTACTTGAATAAAGGGTGCAAGGTATCCATTTCCAATAATTCTAAATGTGCAAACAAATTTGATACCAATCTGATCTGAAATGTGTGAACAAAATATTTCTTATACAGAGATAGACATTAGGGGCTTTTACTAGTTATTTCACCTTTCAAAGAAAGGATGAAACCAGAAGCTTCTGGTCCTCTTACTGGCTCTGCCTAAAGAAATATGAAGTAAACACTAAAATGATCTGGCAATGAAAGTATTTGTTTTCTGATTGCAAAGTATTCATTAACCAATATTATGAGTGTACAAGCATGTTAAGGTGTTCTGCAATGGAACAAATGTGTTTTGGAATGGAACAAATAAGTTTTGATCACTGTATAAGTCTTAATGTGTTAAGAGGACTTATTTAAATTCACTATTTAATGTATCAAACTCTAGAAATAAGTAGCAATAATTCACAGCATAATAACAAGCATCTGATAAAGCATTTCACCCCTCTCTTGGGCTACATCTGCTGGGTCCAAAAGCCTCCAAATGGGCTTTTACCTCTTCTATTAATGCTCAAAATAATTTTTACACCATGAAGAAAGCCTCAAAAGGCTGAAATAGATGCAAAATCAGAATCAGAGTGCTGGAAATAGTAAAAATTGACTATTCATTCACCTCAAACAGATGAACATAGCCCAATACAGCTGATCATTCCCTAAGCCCTAGTGGCTCCACAAGAAAATCCGCTGATAAAACCTCTGACAGAGTGCCCTGATGGCTTTGCAACCTGTTCCAACAGCTTCAGAATGTTCTAATAACCCCAAAACAAAAACAAAAATCGTTCCAAAAGGATTTCCCTAGCCAAAGTTATGATTAGTACAAGTTTTTGTCCAATCAGGCCTAGAATACCTCCACTAATTGTGGAAGACTGCAGTTAGGCCCACTAAAATAGGGGTGTTGCTATTCTTGGCAGAGTCCGCCAACTATTCCGCCAGTTCGTGGTGCTAAGGGATAAGGGCCTTATCCCTTACGGCGGAACCTTCGGCATAAAACCTTGAAAAATTAATATGCAACCCTATTATATAACGGTGCATTTAAATACTCCGCACCTTCCGGCATATAACGTGACCATGACCCAACGTTATGCACGCCAATCCATTTAAGCCCAAGGTTCTGAGCCTGAGGTTACATGCGGAGGGGGCTGGCCCCCTTTCGGGCCCCGCCCAAACCTTGTTTAAAGTTTATAATAAACTTCGCCACCAATACAAATAAAGAACTACCTTTTGCCCGACGGTTGGGCTGCTCGGTTATCTCCGCCTCGACCCGGGGTCGACTCCTGCCATGACCAAAACAATTTTGCCATAACAAATTCTGTTTGACCTTGGGGCCACGTGGCGGCCTCCGGGCTGGCCACGTGGCACCTTGCTATTGGCTGCCCACGAAATATTCTGTAGAATATTCTATAGAATATTCTGTGGATTTTTTTTTTTTTAATACAACTTTTAATAAGGTCAAACTGTCAAACTGGGCTTTTTTCCCTGAATTTGGCAAACTTCAAAGCTGAATAAATTTCTCATACATCGTCGGTTTTCAGTGCCGTTCACGTCTACAAGATCGTTTTTCCGAGCTCTTTCTTGTCGTTATGGTTTGGACCAATTTTGAGCAACTAATTTTTTGAGCATTTTTCCATTAAGGACTTGATCACCTGGTCACACCTCCCAAATGGGAAGCTTTTGGACCCCAAAAGCTCTCTGATTAGTGAAACTGATAATGTGGAGACTGATTCTCCACTCTTCCATCCTTGAATAATTGAAATCTACCCGATTTCATCAAATGGAGCTTTTCAGAAAATGATAAATTGTCTCTGGAATTAACTGATCGACCATTGCTAAAACTGACAAAGTCATGATGCAAATTCTTAAAATTTGCAGAACAACAACTGTAATTTGCAGAAAAAAAAAACTGTTTCTACACTGATCAAACTTCCAAGAAGACTTAAAATAACGTTCACCTTGCCTTTTCTGCTTCCTGTGTGCTTTCTTTTTCAACCAGCAACTTGAAGCAACATGGTTAAATCCTCCACAAAATGTGCAACAAAACTTCTTTTCATTTGAACAAGAAAAATTATCATTCTTTGCTGAAACATAATCAAATTGATCATGTGAATGATTATACCTCTTTTACTGCATAGAATGTCCATCCTTTTTGTCTTTGAAAGACGATGAAATAGTAGAGGAGACAACTTTCCTTTTCAGACTTTCATCAATGTTCTTGTCTTGAAAATTGTTTGAACTGTTAGAGAATAATGAAGAAAATAACGTTCTGTTGTTACACGGTAGATTTGCAAGCAGTTCAGATCCGTTTTTATCGGAGTCTGTTGAATCTGCTCATATACTATAAATGTAATCCATTTGCAAATAATATAAGAGATATTGTGTTGTGTGCACGATGGTTGCTCTCCATTTTTCTTTGTTGGTATTAGAGCGAGTCTGGGCTTGAATCCTTCGCGGGAGGGCCCAGGAAGATGTGAGAAATTTGGGGTTAATGTACAGTAAGGTAGACTATTTTTTCTGAGTATTATTTTGCTGTGTAGTGTGGTAAGAAGCCGCTTCGTGTGATGTTGATGATAGTGTTGTGTGTATGTATTGTTTATAAGTTCAGATTTATGAATTATTTCCTGTGTTTGTAATTGCGTTGGTTTTGAGGGTTGAGAAAGCGCATGTTCAACTTCCAACACGATTCCAGGACAGCTTTTCGGTCTTCTTTAGGGACTGAAGCTAGAGCAGCCTGTTGGGCAGTCTCGATCTGGGATTCGAGAAAATAAATTATATTATTTTTTTGAGCTTGTCTGTTAGATTTGCGTCCGTGTTCCTTCATAGAAGGTCCCTGGTCCATGTTCATTATGTTATCCTGCAAAATTTAATGAGAGGAAACAGCAAAATCCGAGGTGCTAAAATGATGGATGTCCTGTAAATTCAGAAGCAGAGAGGCAATGTGTGATTCAGTGTTTGGAGGCTGCAATTCGAAGAAGAGCATCCGAGGGCATGAGACTGGAATTCTGCACCAACGATCGAGTTGGGCTTCTGTCGGGCGTGACTCGCATATTTAGAGAAAATGGGATGTCAGTTACAAAAGCAGAGGTGTTGACGCGGGGTGATAAGGCAACCGATGTGTTCTATGTGACTGATGCAGCTAGAAACCCTGTTGATATTAAGACTATTGAAGCAGTTCGGCAAGAAATTGGACTGACAATCTTGCAAGTAAAAGACGATCCTATGTATATAAAATCTCGTCCAAGGGAACCTGCCCTCTTTATCTGGGTCACGTGTCATTTGCAAGATCAACAAGGAGATTGCCTCCGCCACTGATCGTCATGCCGACGATCCCACTGCCTACCAGGATGTGGGCGATCTGGAACACCCGGATGATAGCGAAAGCAAGGAAAAGGATGGCGCAGAGAGCGAGAAGGGTAGTTTTTCGAAATAATTTTATGTCTGGGCTGGTGGTTTCTGATCTGCCCAGAACTCGTTACAATGAAGCGAAGCGAGCAACAAATTTGATTGGGAACAACGGGGGAGCATTATTCATGGGAGAAGAATTGTGTTGGTGGAGTGTGTAGCTTGTTAATATGTAGAATTATGAATTTTTTTTTGTGAGATTTGTGTAGTAAAGAACCAATTATTGAATAGATTTACACAATTTAAATTAGTCGTTCTCGACGTTCTTCGGTGCCGAGAGGACAATTGACTAATTTGATTGTGTGAATTTGTTATATGCTGATGGATCTTGTTGTGCTTCGGGCTTCAAGAGCATCGGTTACAGGTTATACAATGAGATCCTTGTGTGTAAAGGTCACTTTGTAGGATTGATCGCTGATCATATTCTGTACCTAGAATATTTTCCTATAGACTATTGAAATTTATTCTTCGGGGTTATTTCACAGATGGAAATATTTCAATAGGATAGTTCAGTGTCGAGACTCTTCTTCGGGGGTGTCAAGAATCTTTGATCTTACAAATTCAGCATTGCTGGTCAGAAACAAATGTATTTTAAATGGGTTGAATGGTAGCTCGAAAATGGTGGAGAAAAGAGTGTTGTCTATGAGATCTCAGAGTGGGTACAAATGTTAATGAAGACCAGGGCAGACAAATGTTAGTATTAAATTAGTGTGTTTTCCATTTCTCCATTAAGGGGGAGTGTTAGAGAATAATGGAGAAAATAACGTTATGTTGTTACACGGTAGATTTGCAAGCAGTTTAGATCCGTTTTTATCGGAGTCTGTTGAATCTGCTCATATACTATAAATGTAATCCATTTGCAAATAATATAAGATATATTGTGTTGTGTGCACGATGGTTGCTCTCCATTTTTCTATGTTGAACTAGAAGGCTCGCCATAAGCGACATGTTTACCCTCTACTTGCTGCAATGATGGCTTAAAACAATGGTAAGGAAGATTGCCATCATGACATTGATGTAATTGAGAACTTGGGAGAAATGTTCTCTTCAAATTTGCATCACATTCTTGAATGCATGTGCTCAAAGCTTCACCATTAAGCTGCTCATAGCCAAGAACAATATTCTTTGGACACTCCACAACACAAATAGGCTCAAAAATGCCTTGTGCATGCTTGCCCAAACCTTTGCCTTCTTGATATCCCATTTTAAACATCAATTTGGACCCAATACCTCTTGTATGTTTTTCAAAAGAACCAACACACTTTTCAATGGAGGAAATTGAAGACAAGTTGGAACGATTAACCTCTTCCTCAAGAATTTTCTTGGACAAAGCTTCTTGAGCTTGAAGGAGTTGTTTCTCCATGTCATGCAACCTTTGGAGAATTTCAACCATATTGTAGGAGGGGTTTTGAGCTCGAGGAGGATCATGATTGGAGGGTGCACCACCATGGGATTTAACAAAACCCTAATGCTGCGCTTCATCATTCTTATATTCTATAATGATTCACATGGGGTTTCCTTGTTAACTTAGGTTTCAGGCTATTTGTGTGAGCCTAATCCATGTTTTATGTTGGCCTTCCTCGCCTACTTTATATTAACAGAGGAAAATCCCTCATTATCACTCACTATTGATGTACTTGTTTATTCTATCTATGTAATTGCATTGTAGAAGGCATGTAGGGAGAAATACTTGGGGTTTGTGATGTAAACCTCAGAGGAGGCATTGAGATGGATTCTAGCACTTGGATGTTCTTGGAGACTTTAATTTTGTGAGATGGAAGAGGATGATAAGATTTGTGCCATGTGAGAAAACCCTATAGGAGACCATATCGCTAGAGGAGTTGATGACATGAACACTTGTTGTCTCAAGTTATTTACACTATGTATTGTCCTACAGAGTTGGTGGCTCATGTTATGACATAGTAGGTAACAATAGGGTTCCATCCCAAGAGAAGACATGAAGAAGAGATCTAACATCTTGGGTGATATTGCAACCTTATAGTTGTATGATGCATGAAGGCTAGGTCAAGGTCATGGAATGTTAGATGAGTAGCCTTGCTTGATTACTTTAGGATTCTTGAGCTTGGTGAGATACCTTGCTTGAAATAAGGCTTGTTTATTGTAATCTTGATGTTACATAGAGGCATTGGTGCTTGTCTTGATGCATGATTTAAAGATCCAGGGTTTGAGGACTCAAACCTTAGGATGGACATGTAGACTAGGAGACTAACACTAGAGTTGTCTTGTAAACCTCAAACTTGTGTGGTACAAGTTGGCCAAGGTTTGTAAACCCTAAGGAGGTTAATGACTAGAGTGTGGATACCTTGAGCATGGTGAGATGCTTTGCTTAGAGAGTTGTGCGAGGAAATCTTTGTGAAAGGTCTAGGGTGGATTATTTGTTTGTCGATGCTAACATGTTGTGAAGCCTTTGGTTTGGCTACATAACTTGATGGAATACGTCACCAGGGTCTTGTATCATTGCATAGGATTTGGCATCAATTGTGGATGCTTGCATTTGAGGGTCCTAGATTGTGATAATATCAAATAACTCTCCCGTTTCAACTTGTAATACATTATTGATATGTACTTGCAACTTCATTTATTATATAAATGAAGAGTACTTTGGTATCCAAATTTTGTGTAGTTGTAGATTTGATTTATAGCTTATAATCTCATGGTGAATGAGTAGTTTTTAGAGTTTTTTGGCATGTAGGTTTACCATGAACAACTTGTTGATTCTATCAAGTGTTTTGAAAAACATATAAAATCTAGAGGGTAATACTTATGATATAATAGTTTGTTGTAAGAATTTTTAGGTTTGTTATAAGCTTGAGAAGTGATCTTCAAGGTTTGAAACATTGTTGCATTAAAGTGCACCTCTTTGATATTTATTTTTTTGGGTTTCCTCGTGAATTTGGTTGAAGAGAAGTGAATTATTTTGCAGTCGTAATTTAATATTTTAGATCCATTCCTAAGGCTATAAGTTCATAGGAAATAGTTATGGGAAAAATAAACATTGAGGTGGATTTCTAAAATTGCAATAAAAAGTTGAATTTTCGAAATTTATACAAAAGATTTTGGCTAAGGATCAATATCCAAATAAAAGGCTTTGAATTATATTTCCATTCATTGCCATGTGCATAAATGCACCTCCATACACAAGAAATAAGTTCTAATAAAATATGCATTTTGTTGAATACACCAAACTGATTAAATATCAACATTCATGTGATCCATCTTCTAAGTGTTTTCCATGAGCCAAATAAAAAACCAAAGCACCATTGAATTGTAGAAAAATGACTTGGGCTAGATTGCAAGACGCTTGGTGGTTTTCAATTTTAGCTATTAAAAAAATGATGTCAATGTAATGAAAACAAACATGGTTTTACCTTGATTCCCCACTCAATAATAATACTTGCATTGTGTATGGTGCATGCACACACGTTAGTTTGTCAAATTAAGGCCTTGCTCCATTTGATATAGTTAATGCATGAATATTGTATATATTTCTGTGTGCGTGTGTAACATACAAGAAATGGAACGACATGCCAAATTTCACTAGGGAAATAACATTGGTAGTTGATAATAATGAAGGTAAGAATGATCAATGAATATTCTAAAGGACAAGCTTGTATAGAACATACACATAATGCATGCCACTCCAGGTAATCATACCAAGAGCCACTAGTGATTGAAAGTCCTCCATTCTCATGTTTATGCCATCACGTTTATGTGTTCAATGTCACAACCATGAGTGCCACGTTGCATAGTAGAGTTGATGATGTGGTTGACCAATACCTATAATTGGAGTTTGTTAAAATCATCTAACGTCACACGGGGGAGTGACTTCAACTTATAGGACTAATATAACACCAACTTCTTCAAATGGGGTCAATGTTGTCTCAATCTCATTGACTTCAAGGATTACTCCACTACCTCACTATGGTATTTGTCATCATAGGTGAGGTGCTATGCCTTTTTAGATTTCTTAAACTCATATAAGATTTAATGTTCGATAGAATTTCCGAGAACAAAAATAAAACTAATTTCTTTATATTTCAAAATTTATAATAAAAATACTCTGGGTTCCTAACTTAGTTATGCATAGCATAAATAAAACATAAAACCTAAGCACATAAAAAAATATTTGACACAGTTTTAACCCTGGAAACCCAAAGTGGGGAAAACCAACAAACTTGGGCTCTTGATTTAGCTTCAGAAAATTGATTACAACAACCTTTTTTAGGGAATTTTATAACAACAAATAACTTAGAAATTTCAACACTTTGACCTAGCAAAAGGATAATTTCCGAGAACAAAAATAAAACTAATTTCTTTATATTTCAAAATTTATAATAAAAATACTCTGGGTTCCTAACTTAGTTATGCATAGCATAAATAAAACATAAAACCTAAGCACATAAAAAAATATTTGATGCCAGCTTTTAACTCGAAACCTGTGTGGGTGGGAAAACTAACAACCTGGCTTCCTTGATTAGCTTCGTAAAAATTGATTACAACAACCTTTTTTAGGGAATTTTACAACAACAAATAACTTAGAAATTTCAACACTTTGACCTAGCAAAAGGATAACTATATGATATGATGCAAATAGACCTGTATCACCCAGCCAATCAACCCACAATTTGACTTTCTTCAGCCCACATGAATTGCCCAAATTAACCTGTAAAATCGGCTTGATTTCTGCTTGATCAGATCGACCTTTATGACCTGGTATCTTGATCTCCACAAGTCTATTTGTTGCCCTTGAAAGATATCATCTTTGTTGATTCAAACTTCGCTACCAATTCGATCTCCTATCACTATTGAATGCCAAACTCTTGTGCCAAAACTAATTGATTACTCCAACGACCCTTTTTCCTCTTTTATAATTTTCTAATCTAATCTCCAAAATGATAGAGGGTTGAGATTCCACTTCTATATATTTGAGATCAACAACCACAATATAATTTTTAGTTAACCTCTTAACTTTTTTAAAAGTGACCAATAATTATTGATTCCATGCCTAAGGTCCAAGCTTAAGAAATATTTAAATAATTCATCTATAAAAGACATATTCCTCCATGTCCATGTAATCCATGTGGTTACCATATATATACACACCTTTGGCTAAATACGATTGATGGGAAGTTGAACCATCCAACTTTATACAAAGTACTCCACGCAACGGATGAACCCTAGTGCAAGTTTTAAGTCATTTCCTTTACTTATAAAATGATTATTTTGCCACCCACCAAAATACCTATCTTACCGTTTACTCCACAATGCTTCTAACGACAAGTATAGCAAATGATACGTGGCTTGCCACATGGATAATGTCACAACTTACGCGTGGAATCTCTCGACCTCTGCGCGATTGAACGCCACATCAATCACAATCCCGCGTCCAAGGTCTGCATTCGAATTCCAAAAAAATTGTTACAGCTCGTCGTTGTTTTTACAGAGTCTGAAGAAGAATACATTAATAGCCATTGTAATCAAAGGCCATGTATTGTTGAAATATGCGTCAAATCCCTGAGATCAAAACCATGGCCTCGACTTCGGGTATAACAGAGGAAGAGAGCTTTTCATCAAACACCATGGCCTCGACTTCGGGTATAACAGAGGAAGAGAGCTTTTCATCAAACACCGTGGCAGAGCACAGCGGAAGCGAAAGGGAACATCTGCAGAGAGATGGAACACGGGCCTCGACTTCGGGTATAACAGAGGAAAAGAGCTTTTCACCAAACACCGTGGCAGAGCACAGCGGAAGCGAAAGGGAACATCTGCAGAGAGATGGAACACGGGGCGTTTACAGGGACGAAGAACAGCAAGATCATTTTATATTCAAGCCGGCAGAATGGATCATAAAATTAATAGCCTTTCAGTTCAAGGGTTTTCTTCAGATTTTTACCCTAATTAGCTGGGCGGTGAGTTCTTCCTTCTCTGCCGTGGCAGAGCCTGTGCACAGAACAGTCCAGGCGAAGGACAGGGCCACAGAGGCGGTGACTCAGAAGTTAGCCATGATTTCGCAAGTTCCTCCTAGGGTTACGGAGAGCGGAGGCATGGTGTTGAGAAAGGTAGGGTTTGGATGCCTGGCGGCGATTTATGTGTTTTCCGTGTTGATTGTAATAATGCTGTTTGCATTACTTCTTGCTCTTACCTTCGTTACAGTTTGGATTGAGAAGCCTGTTATTATAAGGGAACCTTTGTATTTTGATTACACTCAACCCAATCCCAGTGCCATTGTTTCATTTAATGGCATGCGAACAGGATTTGGTCAGCCCCAAAAGGTTTCTGGAAGACGGGTCATTCCGGCTGGACACAAGTTCTATGTAACTGTAACCCTGTTTATGCCCGAGTCAGATCACAACCGTCAGATTGGGATGTTTCAGGTACGTACTAGTAGTTCAGACTTGGGATTATTTTTCAATATGTATGTCAGCAGGCATAACAGTGTTGAAAATTCATGGTAAAATGCAAATACATGTACATGTGTACACTTGGTAAAACAATATTCATTTTTTTACAAGAACCACCTAAGCTTTGGCTGGAACGGGTGCGAAACTCCTAGGATGATGTCTGTAGAATGTCAGGCCTTAACGAGAACATACATGCGGGTTATGATCTCCCAGTGCCATACCTCTGGTTACCCTCATAGCTACCCATGTGCTTCAGCGGCTTTAAACCACAACCCAACAGACATAAGAATGGCAGGCCTTAAGGAGAACATAAGAGTGGATTTGGGTTCATAATAAGTGCATGTTTGTCATGATCTCCCATTGCCATACCTCTGGTTAACTCCATAGCTACCTCACGTGTTGGAGCAGCCCATGGGAATGGGACTTGGTCAAGACGTCAGATATTTAGTTAAAAAATATTACCATTAAGGTCCCTATCTACATGGAAAGGTCCTATATTATCAAAGAAAATGCTATGCTTAGAAGATAAAATGAAATAATTATATCAATGTCTAGCGAATGACCACAAAGTAGGTTTGGACCAATGTTTTAAAAGTTGGAATCAGACTTGGAATTGGTCGAAAGTCCTACCAGACTCGAATTGGACTCAGATGGGAATTGGAACAATGTATAGTTTATGAATGAGTTTACTAAAAAATGCCTGAAATATCAAAATTTTAATGAAAAAAATATACCCATGTACGTTAATGTAAATCTAATATTCCAAACCATTAGAGACTCTTGTTCAAATTGGACTCTTTACATAAGTGAATTTATCTCTCGGTATGGATTCCCTAACTCATCTACAAGAATTTAATGTTTTAGCGAAACATTTTGAATCATCCTCTCGACTCTTCATTGATTCAAGTCTACATGCTATAACGAAAACAAATTATGATTTTATTCTCCCCATTTCATTGTTATTGATTCAAGATGATATTACGGGGTTTTTGTCTTTCGGGTGTCGCTACGAGGGTTAAGCGGGAGAAACCCCCCTTGCAACTTCCATGGGTTGCTGCATGAGTGGGTTTGATTCCCCCACAATGTAAATGAACCAATCCTCACTACATAACACATACACTAATGGCAAAGGCAACACTCGATTTCCGCTCCTTAGCTCCAAGGAAGATGCTGATTTTTTCCTTTGCTCTAAATCCCCTGCTTTGTGTGTCAAAAGGAGTCAAAAAGTTTAAAATCAGATTTTATAGGTGGCTTGTCCCAGACGGGTTTGGTAAATAATTGGTTGAATTGATCTGTTCAGACACCGAACTGCCCGATTTGGTACTAAACTGATGCTTGAACAGATTTGAGGCCTAGTTTGGTGCCTTTGGAGGTAGAGTCGGTTGAATTGACTGGTTCTAGTTCCGGGTTAGCCAATTTTTAAAACACCAAATTGGACTAAAAGAGTACATCTAGTCTAAATACAATCTGGGAATACAAAAGCAACTCCTATATCATTGCTAAAAGAAAAAAGGACAAAGAACTAAGTGTTTAGCTAAATAGTAATAGTAGAATATCTAGCCAAAAGAAGATATAATAAAAGGTGCGAATGCAAGAGAGTCTTTGTACAATGTGGGAGTGTGAAAGCAACTCCTAGATTAATACTAAAAGCAAAAAAGACGAAGAACTAAGTGTTTAGCTAAACAAGCCAAATATTTAACCAAAAGAAGATACATAATAAGGTGCAAGTACAGGAAATTCTCATTGCTAAAGCAAAGGAGAGGATGTGAAGCCCTGCTTGAGTTGGAGCTTCCTCCTCATTAGAGTCATCAACCATTGTGAAGTGAGTTGATTTTTGGTAGCATCAGAAGTGTTGTAAACCCCAAATTTTGTGGAGAGGCTTAAACACTGGTATTCCGAAGAACCCAGAAACTGTTTGTGAAAATTCCGCTCGGTTCGTGTCTTATTGTAAAAATTAATTATTTTAATGGGGGCCCGAAGTCTAACTTAGGGAAATTAAATAATTAAAAGGTATTAATAAAACAGAGTGAGAATGATCTAGAAAGCGAAGATCAAGTCATGTTATAATCTTAGCCATTGATTAGAGATCTAATCTCAACCGTTAATATGTCAACGAGAAGACTATAAAGGAAGGCTTGAGGGTCATTTGGAAAGAGACACCGAGTGAATCTTGAGATCGAATTCTTCTAATGGAGCAAGTGCTGAGACGAAGATAAGATCTAAGTGATTCCAGTTGCAGTGAGGGCAGAGACAGTTATTGGTTGGAGGATCTTCTCTAGGACCAAGAATAGAAAGCAGAGAAGGCAAAGAGCAGATTAACAGAGGCGGCGTAGCAGAGCCAGTGCTGCAGCCTCAAGGGAATTCGAGATTTCGCTGGGGGTCAGCTAGATCCAGTGTCGGAGAGCTTGGGTGTGAGATCGGAAAAGGCCAGAAGGGTAGATCCATCCAGCAGAAGATTAGTGATGTAGAAGCCACGCAGTCCCCACGCAGAGTGATGCAGAGACTGCGCAACGCAGTGGTGGGCTTGTAGTTCCCTGTTGTTGGTTAGTCGGGCTTCCAGATTAGTGTGAGATTGTCCCACGCAGAGGCAGCGCTACAACCTCAAGGGAATTCGAGATTCCACTGAGGGTCACCAGATCCAGTGCCGGATAGCCGGGGTGTGAGATTGGAAGAGGCCAGAAGGGCAGATCCAACCAGCAGAAGACCAGTGACGTAGAAGCCACGCAGTCACCACGTAGAGTGACGCAGAGACTGCGTAGTGTAGTGGTGGGCTTGCAGTTCCGGGGTTGTTGGTCAGTCGGGCTTCCATAAATGTGGCCAATGCATCCCACATTTCTTTGGCTGTGTCCTTGCCCGCAATGTGAGAAACTACATGATCCCTCACTCCATCGAGGATGATTCTCTTGGCCTTTTCCATTTCCTTCTTGTAGGACTTTCGCTGATCTGCGTCTGTGGGTACAACTACCACTGAACTAACGTACATCTTAAGATCATACTCGTCGAGAAGGCAAGTGACCCTAGCCTTCTATTCTAGATCACGTAGTTGGATGAACCATCCAACCTATCTTGATTCCTCAACCCAGCTGATGCCATCACGCCAAACAAATCTCGAACTGCCTCTGCTAACTGGTTCTATGCACTCCCTACTAGAGTAAGTAAATCTGCTCTCGGCTTCTGTTGCTCTGCAGTGAGAAATCAGATTCCTTGGCTAGAAATTTTTTGAGGAAGAAATTCCTTTAGCATGTGCTCTTCTTTCCTTTTCTGACACTTTTTATGTCCCAACAACTTGCTGCAGAAAACTGCGTCCCAGCTGAAGATATGCTTTGCGCTGCTCCCTCTGCCTCTAGCAAATCTCGATCCAGAAAATCTTCTTCTCTATCGACTCACTCAGAGAAAGAATTTGCCATGAAATTTTGCCCTCCTGGCTATAGACTGTGCAGCCCCTCTGGGGTTTCGATTTGCTGCCTACACAATATTTTCGAAAATCCCTCTTCTACTTTGCACTGGGCTCTTCCTGCTGCACCTGAGCTCTGAAACCATGTGAAAATTCCTCAATCGGAATCCCTATTGTAGCAACTGATATTCTTTCTTCTACTTGTTAATTCTGAATCAAGTTATTTATGGTGTTACACAGTAAACATCGAAATAAAATCTACTGCAGCCTTCACAACATAAAAATACTGCGGAAAAATACTGAGCAAGAAAGAAATAAACACACACAATGAACATCGTTGTTTTTGGACAATGTTCTCGGAAAAACTCAATGTGGGAAAACCGGTGCAACAACTGAGGGTTTTGATATTATGTAGTAGTTTTCTGAATACAAATCTTTGGATGCCCAAACCGACAATCCGATACAGAGAATAAAATCTGGCAAAGAGATAGTGAGAAATTATCTCACACTATTATTGGAGATCTGACACTGATCCAACCTTTGAATGGCTAGCCCCACGCTGCCTTTACGCAGCCTCTACGCAGTCACTGCACTGTCTCTGCATCACAACCTCTAGGAACTGCGTCACCCCTCTAGCTGATCGATTTGTCGACTGGAAACTCGGATCTTTTGCCCTCCGGTCTCACACATTGGCTCTCGACACTAGATCTTGACTGCTCCTCAGCAAAACTGCAGATCTCCTGAGAGGCTCTACGCTGCCTTAGCGTAGCTCTGCGTGGCACTCTGCAACCTCTCTGAACTTTTCAATGTCTTCTTTGCCTTGCACTCTCCGGATTTGGAAAATCTTCCTCCAACCAACTATCTCTACCCCTCACTGTAAGAAATATCCTCGATCTCTGTCAGGCAATTGCTGTGCTGCTCTCATGAGAATTCAATCTTTAGATCTCTCATTCGATGTGTTCCCCAAATGCCCATTGAGCTCCTTCTTATAATCTCTCGTTAACATATCAACGACCAAGATTAAAACATAATCAAAGTCTAAGATTAGCTTGGACTCGATCCTCGTCTTCATCTAGAAGGTTCACACCCGATCTAATTAATACCTTTTAATTATTTCCATTTCCTAAGTTTAGACTTAGGAATCCATTAAAAATAATTAATTATTTTAATTAAATCCTTTGCGGGTGGAATTTCTAAAAACGATTTCTGGGTATTGTAGAATGCATGTGTCTTAGCTTCTCTGCAAAATTTTGTGGCTAGAGCACATCCGATGCTACAAAAATCAACATAATTAAGAGGGAGTCAGGCTTCAGGTTATGTTGGGAGGAGTGATCAACAAATTCTTCCACGTCTGTTAAGAAGGTCTCTTCGTATGAGATAACCTTCCAAGATGTTTAGGAGAAGGAGACTCTTAGGAACAAGTCCAAAGGGAACATGCCTTCGAGGATGTTTTATCACCAGGTGGTAGGGAAGGCTTCTAGTTCAGAAGGAGCACCGATGGTACTTATGCACAATGCTAAGTGTCTAAGCGTGTAAAAGTAGCCCAAAGTCTTCTTAGGACTCATGCTCAAGTATCGAATAAGTTGCTATTGTAACTTAGCCTAAGTCTAACTTAGGAAAAACACATAATTAATTATATTAGCTATTGAGCTAAAGAAACTTTGCAAAAGTAAAGTATTTACTTTAGTGATTATGTTGTAATCTCAACTATTGATCTCAAGTGTGGCGGGATGTAGTCTTGGCCATCAATTACTTTGGAGATTAGGGTTAGGGATTTAGCTCAATGGAAAGTTATATTAGCAAGGCTAAGGTGAGGAGAAAGACACACGACACAGTGGGACAAGCCATTTAGAGAGGGATTTTCTCAAGTGAGAAGTGGTACTGAAGTGTGTTTGGTTCGAGGAAGGTGCAGGGCTACAACATTGGAGATCCAAATCGGCTAAGTAGATCAAGGACAAATCTAGGGCTTGATTAGCTGGATCAGATCCAGGGTATGTTGTAATTGTAAATTTCTTAGTGGGGTCATTATACCAGTATGGGAACCCAAGTAGGCTCTGATTAATTAATGAAATAATTTGATTGGGTTGAATCTGCATGTGTCACATGTGATTGAGATTGGCTGTTAATATTTTGCTTCTGCTAAATATTTTGTTTTGAACCCAATTGTGCTTTTATTTAGTATATTTGTAATTGGTTAGGTTAATAAATTGCCAAGTGGTAGGTTTGGGATCTAACATTCATGAGAATCTAAGCACTTTTGAAATTCAGTAGTGGTCGCATGTCAGGTTTGATTACATATTTGGACTCCCCACTAAGTATTGGTTTCATCAGAATTTGATACATATCTATTTTTAGCACTATTGGTATGAGAGTGCTGACAACTTATTTGCTAAGTTGTACTGGTTGTCAAGATGGGGGGATGGGGGGTACGTGGGACAAGTTTTCGGGACGGCTAGAGTGCACCCCCAAATTTTCAGGGGACAACAGCTTGAGGACGACAAGTGCGGCAACTAATTTTTTTATTAATTGAAAAATTAAAACTAAAATGAAATTTAGTAATTCATTCTAAACAATGAACATGAACGATAAATTAGAATATAAAAATTAGAACTATTACTAATTTTGAAATTCAAATTACAAAATAAAATACTAATTGTCTAATACTAATACTGTCTAATCATCATTGCACATCACAAAAACAAATCTCGTTATCATTTCCTATTGGCAAGAACTTAAGAAGTACTATTAGTTTGCTACAACACAATCTATTGTTGTCTACATAATGAGTCTATGATGCTGTAATGCATGATGAATCATTTCAAAATTTAAATAGAAGCTAAACTTTAAAGCCTAAAAGTAAAATTTAATAAAACTGCAAACATGAACAAGTCATTAAAATTTAATTATAAATCCCAAATTAAGAGTCTAAAAAACCATGGATTATAAATTTATAAATTATAGTCATAGACTATAGTCACATCCATAGGCTTAGTGTGTGATAGGTTTCATATGAGTCGCGCGATATGTAGGTTTAGGTTTTGTTAGTATGCATAGTGTTAAGGTTTTTAAATTTCAAAATTGATTTTTAATTTTTACTATTTAGACTTCAAAACTTAGGTTTAATTGTTTTAATTTAATTTTTGTAACATTTAAGGAGCAAGATATCAGGGGACATCCTAAAGTCCCCAATTTATCAAGGGACGTTTGGGAAGTCCCCGATTTTTCGAGGGACTGTTCAGGGACGGCTTTGAAGTCCCCAAGCCCCCAATGGAGTCCCCGGCCAATTGGGGAAATTTCTGACGAGTTCCAGAGTACCCAGATCATCGGGATGCAGGGAATGCTGTGAAATTTAGTGGGGACGGGTCCCCGTGCAACATAGCTTATTTGGGTTCCCCATCAGGTTCTAAGTCTAATGAGTATAATATTGTAGATATGCTGTCAGATTTCTTTTTTTAACAGCCCCTATTTTTTGGTTTACTATATATGGCATGTCCCCCTATCCATTTCAAACATTTTCTACTTTTTCCTTTTTTTGAGGTCGCCTGCTATTTTGGGCATGCCTATTTATAATAGAGTGACATGTGGCAGCTCAGGGATTGGACAAGTGTTGAGATTATAGATGGTCTTTAGTGATGTGGAAAAGCACATGGGTGTGACTTTACAATAAAAGGCAATTTATTGTCCTCCATATTTTCTCTCTCCTAGGGCATTTTGGTCTCCTCTTTTCCCTCCTCGCACTCCTTGTTTCCCTTCAATTCCCACTCCTATTTTCCCTCCACCTTTCACTCTTTCCCTCTCCTACTTTCCCTCCTTGTTTCACTCCACCCTTTCCTCAACAAAAAAACACACTTTTCGCTCAATAGCTTGAACTCCTAAAGATATGCCAAATCAAATTTGCTAAAATTACTTAAGGAAAATAGCCTAGTTTGAACTGCTTGGAGATAATATTAGCCAACTCGACCTATGCCTAAGGTGCCTTGAAGATATTTTTATCGCAGTGGAATTTTACCCATCATACTCCAATAAGCTTTTTAACCAAGTTGAATTAGCTAAAATTGTGCTCAAAGATATTTTATCTCACGACAACTCAGAGACACCTATAGTTGAACTCAAGCATGGGCCAATTCATTTGATTTTCTTTTCTAGTTCAAGTTCAGTTGACTCAACAAGCTTTTTTCCGATGCACATTGATGGCTAATTTTGGAGAATTCAACCTTCTTTTCTCACTAGTATGAATTGAGGAATTGGAAGGGGGGAAACACTATAAACACAGGGGGAAGGCCAAACATAGAACTCGAATTGTTTTGAGTGAGCATCAACATACTCTCTTGTCCCCATCATTTTTTATTCTCTCTTGTAGCTCCTGCTTTCTTGTCTTAATAGCATTGTCATCAATTCTGTAATAGTCATCTTGGTTCAGCGTGCCTCTTGGCTTTTCAGAATAAAGCTCAGTTTTGATCCACTCAGTCTCTCTGGCTTTGCTCAATGTTTCAATGGTATTTCATGCAAGTTCATAAAAGTTTATAAGCTATTTTATTTGGTAAAATATGCCACTCAAATAAGCATTCTATCTACTTTATCTTTCATTCAAAATGCTGATTTGTTAGATATTCTTCCACATTAAACTCAAAGAATTTCACAAATTTGTTTGGCCACTAACTTGCTTGTCAAACAGCCATTATTTTTCTGTTTTCTTCTATGTAATGTTGCAGATTTATAGGTGAAGACAACAGGTACTAAGACTAGGGATGCTGGAACGAACAAAGTTCGTTCTTCAAGTCAAATACTCCAGAAGACTTGGAATATGAAAATATCCATTGAAACACAAGAATATATATCAAAATGTATGAATAATGATCATACAATTGAGAGTGAGGGGCCTGCTTATATACTAGGCAGGCGCCTCTTCATGGGAGGTCATGTCCCATTTAGACATGCCTCTTCATTAATAACTACTAGATAATTAATCATTATTTATTGTTTACATTATTTATAACGTTGCCTTCCTCCTCAAAAAGATTTGTCCTCAAAGCTTGTTTGGTGAAAAAAGGCTTGATCTCTTTTTCTGCTATGAATGTCTTCTCGTCTCGGGATAGTCATCTTCGTTGATACAAGTTGATATGATCCTCTAAGTGACAAACAAAGCTGTCGCACTGAGAATGGATCAGACCATCCTAGATCAATCTTTTGTGGAATCTTGCGGTGACTTGAAACTTGTGACGAATTGTTATCACATGAGTGGATTGCACTGACATTAGTATTCTTCGGAACCTCAGTTTGTTGTTTCTGTTCTGAATACGTAGCTTGATTGAGTTGTTTACTCTCATGATTCGGATGTCAATAAGGAATTCTAGTGATTTGACCAGACACTCCCTTGAGGGTGGGATGCAATAGTCCAAATGGAGGAGATTTGCTAGTGACACTAAGGGCATATTTTCGTATATGGTTCACAGAATTTTCTTATCCCAGATTCATCAGATAAATCGATTTTTGAAGGGTTGAAAGTTTGTGCTGCTGCTAACAGTGCCCCAACAAAGGTGGCTAGGCCACAAGCCACAACTGGCAGACCCCACACAGGGGAGGAGCATCTCTGCTGGGATTTGAACCTGGGTCATCTTCACAGCAATCACTCTCTGTTGCTGTTAGACCACAGCCTGGCAGTCTACCCTTACATGTTATATACATGAGCAAACTTTGCATATTTGGTCTTTAATTGTTTGAATTTATATTGACGTAAATGAATGTATATTTTTTCATTAAAATTTGAATATTTCGTGTGTTTTTTATGACCTTTCTTTTTCTGGTTATTCTCCCAGTTCCAGTCTGGTTAGAGATTTTGACTGTTCAAGGTTCTGATAACTTTGACTATGATGTTCCCACATAAACCTTACTCGAGGGGAAGCATATAGAGATACCTATTTTTAATGTTTATTTACTAGGACCAAATTATAAAGCAGACTGTTAGTCAATAGATTTATAGTGTTATTGGATTATCAAAAAGTTTTAACAATCAGTCTGTCTGGCGACCAAAGAATGTTATGCTTTTCCATTTTTACCATCACATTGCAAAGAACAATTCGTATTGGGTTGCCCTGTATTTTTTGCAGTGTTCCACGGAGATGCGTCCCCTCACATGGGAATCACGATTCCTCGCTCCGGGGACATGGGGTCGTTTCCCAACGCTCCCAAAAACAGGATACACACAGAAACTCCAACGGTGTCCTTTCCTCCCAAAAAAAGAAATGTTTCCTTCGTTTCCCAAAAAATCAAGGTCAAATAAATTTAATAAAGTCAAATTCCAATTTTTTGTCATAAAATATTATAAACTCGGTGGAACATTGGCATACCTTCCATCTTTTGTAGTACCTGAACGAGTAATGGATGGAAATATTGAATCTCTCCTTCACACCACAGAAGTATTAGAATGAGTAACAAATGGCTTCTCATACAACTGCTTTCCCGACTGAGCATGCGTGTAATCATCCTTCCCTTTACAATTGTCATTTCCTTTACAAGAATATTAAGAATTTTTATCAGAGATTTCAAGGTAAGGAGAAGGTGGTGGTGTAGCACTGTAGATATATGCATTAATACTTGATTCCAGAGTTGGGATTTTCCTAGATGCAGGAATATATGGACTTCTGAAAACAGATGAAGTAAGTTCACTCCTAGGACCCTCAACTGACGTATACTCTGGAGCAAACATCAAAATAGCTTCAGCTTTTGGAAGTGAGTCAACTTCTCCACTTGAAGGACCCGAAGACTGACTGACTGCTTGTGATGATCTGGTATCTTTCTGTGCCTCTTTGTGGCCAGCAACATCTTCCTTGACTGATACTGTCTGCTCACTAAAATCGCCCAAAGATGAAAAATCCACAACAGGAATAAGCATTTGATATGATCCATCAAGCCCTCTGGCATCTGGACTACTCAGCCCATCTCCTCATTCACCAAAAGGAAATAAAAAAGCCTGAGACAAACATAGCTTATTTCCTTCATATATCTCAGACAATATCACAATAGTATTTTTATTTTACTATTTTTGTCAGGTCCCTTGTGTTAAAGATCCCGACGTCTCCCCACGTTTCCTAAAAATTGGCGGGGAGCTTTTGCATAGGCCGCTCTTGCGTGTCCCTGCTCCCCCATTCCCACGTCCCGGAAACTTGGTGGAACATTGATTTTTTGTGCCTTAACAATAAACGTTGCTGAAGCATGCGAGTTAATTCAAGTTCTGAGCAGTTTATGTATTCTAACTAAATCGTATCCTAAAATACCTTAATTGATTCAGGTTTTGAGGATTTTATGTATTCCACCTAAATTTATCCTCCAATACTTTTAATATTTTGTGGTTTTGGACAAGGTAATGATTCCACTAAATACAGATAAGGACAAGATAAGATCATTTTACTAATGTCCAACAAATGACTACAAAAGTGGGTCAATGGGACTGCTGAGTATATTAATGCCAAAGCATACTCAGTAATGGAAACTAATGTTGGCTTTCAAAGCACGTTATGGATTGAGTTGATAAAACTGTGAAGAAATAGAATTCAGATTTAGTTGAATGGGAGTCACAATTAGTTAGGTTAAATACCTTATATGAATTTTCCTATTATCTTTTCAGAAGCCTTGATAAGTGCATTAATAATTTTTCCTAACTAAATGTTTGAGGTCTTGGATGGTTCTGTTAGGTAACGGCGGAGCTCATGTCTGCTGCTGGTGAAGTAATTGCAAGATCCAGCCAGCCATGTATGCTGCATTTCAGGAGTACACAAGTTCGTCTACTCAGGACATTTCTAATGGGTCTTCCACTATTGATGGGTTTTTTAGGAGAAACTCAGACAGTAGTAATTCACCTAATTGATTATGAAGAGAAAACTACTCCAACTGAGAGTGTTAAAATAATAATGCAACCAAAAGCAGGAAGATCAGGACTTCCTGAATTGCATTCTGCTGAGATTGATATCCATTCTCAGTTGCCTTTGATTAAAGAGTTTGCACTGAACTGGAAATGGACATTTTGTGTTTGGAGTGCTATAACATTCTACGTTTTGCTTGTGGGGTTAGTCATTTGTTGCTGCAAACAGGTGATTTTGCCTAGGTCTCTCCTGGCAAGCAAAACAGATCATGAACAGTTAAAAAAAGGCACAGAAGAATTACGTAGCCCATCGACAGACACTGGAATGCCCGAGTCAAGTAGGAGACATATTCGCAGTAAAAGTAGATCTGTCTCTTTTGCTAAAGAATCACCAACTTTGTCTTCTTAACGCAAGGTTACAATTCATACTTCAAGACATGGGGAACAAAGAGAGAAAAGTGAAATCTCAGAGGAACCTATTATAGATGACAAGATTTTAACTTCTGAAGAAGGAGCTCAGTCTGTACAGGAGTCATCATAATGTTGGAGATAAAGTTATTATTCAGAATGTAGCAGAGTGTTCAGTACCGAAACAAGGCCCAGATAGAATCTCAAGTCAGCAAAAAAGGATCACAGGTTTAAGCTAGAGCATATTCAATATGATCTGGAAGAAGTTTGTACTTTCCTGGTGATAGTAATCACTGAGATATTAATGCCGATGAAGATATGGGTCCATGTCATAGTGGTATGTATATATATAAATTCTGAGGGAAAACTGATCAATGATGTTAAATATAAATTGATATGAATAAGCAGTCCTGTTAAGTGCTTATTTCAATTGACACACAAAACCTGAACAAAAAATTCATTCAACTGCAGAAATGGCTTAAAGGCTGTGTTACTATGCATTAGAAACTAAAGATTTGAGCTCTCACGAACCTGTTTAAAGCATTTGGGTTTTATCAAAACATATTGAAGACTTAAAATATAAACATCTGGTCACATATAAAATAGTAACTACAGCTACTCGATTGATTGTTTGACATGTAATCTTTGAAGAACACTGCTAGAAACTTACGCTATTTTTCTCCCACGTACTACCTGAGATTTGAAGACCTGAATGGTTCATGGGTATCTGTGGCTCATTAGAAACAAATTATTGAAGAGGTCCTCTTTCTTTTTGTAAGAGAAATAGGATTGAAAAATACTGTCATGGAACTGTTATTTGATAGATTTCCATTGACACTTCCTTTTGTGAAATAGCGAGGCTATTAAAACCGTGCAAAATAGAATTCACAAATGGTTGGTTATTCAAATGAGGTTTCAGGAATATTCGTGTGCTCTTTTCTGAAGCGCAAGTGTTAAAATTTTGTGTTTATTATGCAGAGCTTGTTTGTTTTGGCGTCTTTTATCCTAGTGATGATCTACTACTATGTATTTCTGTTCAACTATATTGAAACCTCGATTGATCTCTCTGATCAAGTGCGGAGTTTTGAGTTTCTTTGATTAAGTGTTGAGTTTTGATATTTTGTGGTTAATTTTCATTTGAGCCCATGTGTTGACCCATTATTTAGTGTAGTGATGGCTTTATCGGGTTTAGTTTTGGGTCGACCTAGTCACTCTCTTGGGGCTAGCACCCTAAACCCTAATGGAGTTTTTAGGTGTATAAATACAACATCCTCATTTGTAGATAAATAATTCAAGTTGCCTATACTTAGCCTCTCTCTGAGTACTGGTGTTTGGACATCACTCTTATTTATTTGGTGTTGGATTTCTCCTTCAAGCATGTGGTATTTTTTTACCTACTCGATTAGGGCTCCATGAAGATTTCACCAGCATGTGGTATTTTTTTACCTACTCGATTAGGGATCCATGAAGATTTCACCATAGAGTCCACCATCTTACAATCTCAACATTGTGAACATGGTATTAGATTTTTTGGCCATGTGTGCCGACTTTTACCAATAATGTTTGCTGACTTTTACCAATATTTTGGTGGTATCTTACCTTAATTTTATCAATATTTGCTGATTTTACCAATATTTTTCCTATTTTTACGATATTTTGGTTTTCTACAATCATGGCAATCTTATCCCGATGCCATTGTTTGCAACATTGCTATGGAAATTTCTTTCCCTATCTAGCATTATTAATGTGGTGCTTATTTTAGGTTTGAAATTAGTATTTCCAACAATGTTATGTTTCAGGTTTATTTGAGGCTTGAAAATAAGGGGTGTAAGTACACCCTTCTGGACTTTGTTACCCTCTTTTCCCATGACACCCTCCTAGGCTGTTGGTTGACCTTTTTAAGCAGACCGAAGGGGTTATGTTGAATATTTTTGAACTTTCTTAGGGATTCATGCCCTTTTTCTTTTTCTTTTTCTTTTTGCAGTACATCTATTGCAGTTTTTAGGGCAACACTGGTGTAATGGATGGCAAATTTTTTATTTCTTGTCTTAATGGGCCAACTGCCATACATGAGTGGAAATTTTCACTTCTATAATAGAGGTTTCTCATAACTCCGAGAATTTTCAGCGTTATTGTTATTATGAACTATGATATAATGACAATAACAATATGAAATATTTCATCTGTTAGCAACACCAATCAACAAAGGCAATCCAAGAGAAAATGCACCATGTGTACTAACAAGATTCAGCTTTTTGTGGCAATCTTATCATGCATCAACTAAATCTGAAATTCATGTTAGGACAATAGTAAATCTGCCGTGTCTTTTTCAAAATTAATGTTAAATCACTTGATAATTTTGGCATCAACTTATGTCAAATCAACAAGGCATAATAGTGTCAAAAGTTTCCAAACCATGAACAAATAGATAGTTGAAAATCAAATTTGTAATAACTCAATTTTGGATAGTTGAAAATCAAATTTGTAATAACTCAATTTGTACATACCATAGCTTTCATCCTATGACTAATACAATCTTGTAGCTCTCCAAAACCCTAGCTAAGGAAAACGAAGAAAAACTCTTAGCCAACACCAATAAGCTCCAACAAGCAAGCTAGTCTTCAAAGGCAAGAGGTATCCTCTTCTTTAGTTCTCAACAAGTTTCATCTAAGGTTTAATCTGAAAACCCCAACTTCAATATTTAATCCTCAAAGGCAAGATGTAGATTAAAACCCCAACTTCAATATTTAATCCTCAAAGGCAAGATGTATCCTCTTCTTTAGTTCTCAACAAGTATCATCTAAGGTTTAATCTTCTTTAGTTCTCCTCGGAAGCAAGATGTACTCCTTAAGGTTTAATCTTCTTTAGTTCTCCTCAAAGGCAAGATGTAGATTAAAACCCCAACTTCAATATTTAATCCTCAGAGGTAAGATGTATCCTCTTCTTTAGTTCTCAACAAGTATCATCTAAGGTTTAATCTTTTTTAGTTCTCAACAAGTTTCATCTAAGGTTTAATCTCAAAACCCCAACTTCAATATTTAATCCTCAAAGGCAATATGTAGTTTCATCTAAGGTTTAATCTCAAAACCCCAATTTCAATATTTAATCCTCAAAGGCAAGATGTATCCTCTTCTTTAGTTCTCAACAAGTTTCATCTAAGGTTTAATCTCAAAACCCCAACTTCAATATTTAAGGGATGAAACCCCAACTATGGTATTTAGGGTGCTCCAAAAGCTTTAAGAAACCCTAATGCTTCTAAGACGAGAGAGAGACGTGTCCTATTCTCCTCACATCTCTAACACAAGATGATGATGAATAAGAATATGTGAAGTGACTCTTTCACACATATATATATATAGGTAAGGGAGGCCAACAATACATATGTGGGCTAAACCTTTATAAACAATCTACAAAGCTCCAAGTGCGCTCAAACATGTCGAACACTTCACTTCAAGTGTGCATATGTCAAACTCCAAAGTGATGTTGTGCACAAGCAAAACTCCAATGCAAGAACAAACACCAAGATAATGTAAAATTATAGAGAAGTATCTCCTTACCTAGAAATAGATATAATAATAAATTATAAGTCTTTTCGAAGGGGAAACCTTTCATTTGAGGGAATTTCAACCTAAAATTGGTCTCATAAGGAAAAATAATAAAATAATAAAATAAGTGACAAATTTTGGAGGGAAAAGAAGAAAACTAATTTTTTTTAATTGTATTTTTGGCTTCTCTTTGTAGGTTTACTCAAATTTCAAGTGTAGACACTCATTGGATGCGTAATTAAATTCCACATCCAATGGGTACCCATTATGCATACTTTTTTTTTTTTTGGTAAATGAGAATAATTTATATTAATTCGAAAATAGAAACAATACATATGCTACAGGTTGGGTTGTTAAGCTGCGCTTAACCAATCCTAGCCTTTGTTGCACGAATAAAAGGTTGCCTCTGTGGAGGAAACCAGCCCGGAAAGTACATGAAACAAAAAATTACAAAATATGCTGAAGCACTGGTGTAACTAGAAATTCCTTGGTTATAGCAAGCATGACAAAAAATAAGGAAGAACTGAGCCGCTGCGCAGTCCTTAGTCTTCGGCTTCATCATCGCTGTTTGGATCTTCCTCCATTATGGGGTAGACGTACGCCTACACAACAACTTCCTCTGTATCAGTGGGTAGACGCGAGGGCTTGGAGATCGGTGCGGGAGCCACCAGGTATTCTGTGTCAGGGACGCGTGTCTAGGTACCTTCAGAATCCACAATCCAAACATCTGTGTGATCCCCCTCATCTTCCTGAGTCGGAAGAGGCTCGGTCTTGCGAGGCAAGGGGTGCGCCTGGTGCGCAATGGTGGACTTCTGTGGTCCACTTCTGCCTCTTTGCGAAACCTGCGAGGGGGCCTCCTCTTCCTGATCAGGTTCACGGATCTGTCTAGCGCGACTGCTTGAGGAGGAGCCTTCAACAGACTCTAGGCAATTATCCGGCCCTCGGTGGTAGCAACTGGGGAGCACACTTTTCTGACCTCCACGGATGGTTCTTTGGCGCAGCCTAGGTGCCATGGTCAGCTGAAGCAGAGGAGTGACAGAGCTAGGGGAATGCACATAAGGGAGGGAAGTGCGGAGCAGGGGAGGAGCGCTGAAGGGGAAAGCACGTCAAGGGGCGTAGGATAATGGCTGAACCCAAACTTGTGAGACTGGCAGGACAACTGGGGTTAGATGCGCAGGCAGGGGAATCACAGCCCAGGGATTTCTGCGCTGCACAGCTCTAGGGGGAGGGCTGTGCAACAAACTGGGCGCGCAAGAGGGCGAGAACTGTAACAACAAATAATCTTGAAGGAGTTGACTGTGTGTCTCTTTGTGCTGAGGGGCCTTCCTTTTAAAAGGCTTGTGACACATGCGAAGGGGTAGAACATGATTGTGCCTCGCACGTAGCTGCGTGCCATAACTGTTTTCATGAGTGGGCTCGAGTGAAGAGTTATGGCCGATCTGCGTGTCAATCCAGGTAATCATTTAGGATGATTGTTGCAGAGAGGTACCCTGGAGGGGGTGATGCTGTCCAAGCGTGTCTTCATCATGCCTTATCTCGTTCATCTCATGCGGATAATTGCTAGCGTGAGGTTCCACATCGGGTGAGGACTTGCGCTGCAGATCTTCGTCCTCGTGGGCGTGGGAGAGGCAATTGTCATGCATCCTTCTACTGTCACCCTGTTAGCCCCCCTGTAAATTTTTGACAGGCAAATAGGGGGCTAAAATATTCTTGAGTCTTCAAGGAATGCATTTCCCCTGAAAACACATTGTCCTCGAAGCCTCCTTGTGCCTTTTGTCCTTTGATAAAGTCCCCTCTGCTGATTTCCATTATAAAACCTCTCTGTTTGTGAAGAAATGCCCAAAGGCCTCCTTTCCCCTTATTTCACCCCCACTTAGTCTCTATTTCATTCCCCCCTTGTCTCCCCTTCTATTTCCCTTTTACCCTCTAAACCTCCCAAAATCCCCTTTCAATTCTACCCTTGCCTTTTGTTTGGGCTAAACCCCTCTTTCCCCCTTTCTTCCGATCATAAATTGCATTATAAATCACTTTTAGTACATATGCTATTTATATCTTAACCACTTCCCCAACCATACCCGTAAAAGACTTTATAATAAACAATATTAACATTTATTATAGTCCGCCCCTTAATCACTTCCCCTTTTTCCATCCCTGCTTTACATATTATAGAACTTTATTATAAAGTTCTGTATTATATTAACCCCCGCCGCATGCCAATCGCAACCGCAAAGTCTGTTCCAGTCGCAAGATGTGTTTTGAATGTTCCGATCGCGCTCCCCTCCAATCGCTCCATTCCTCCGATTGCCCGATCACAAACCTTTCCTCGATCCCCCGATCGCTTCATCCTCCGATTGATCGCAAGCCTTCCCCGCTGTCTCCCGATTTAATCCCGTCCGTCCGTTTGATACATGATTTGACGGTTATCGCTGCTCCTGCCTAATCGTAATCAGAAGTTTTAATATGTGTCATGCCTTGTTCCCTCCGATTGCGATTGTTTCGAACAGATCTTAGTCGTCCGTCTCTCCGTTGATCCAACGGCTATCGCTTGTCCTTCCCAATCGCAATCGGAAGCTCTGTTGTGTGTCACCCCTGGCCCCTCCGATTGCGATTGCCTTCCGCTCCCGATATGCGATTGCTCCGATCAAATCCTAGCCGTTCGTCTCCCCGCCAATCCGACGATCATCTCTTTCTCCACCCAATCGCAATCGCAAGCCCGTCGCTCCGATCCCCGATCAATCGCAAGCCTTTCGCTCCGATCCCCGATCAATCGCAAGCCTTTCCCTCCGATCCCCGATCGCAATCTCCCTCCAATTGAACGATATCCGTTGATCTGACCTCCGGATCCAACGGTCAGCGCTCAACCGCGCTCCCACCGCCGATCACAATTGGAACTTTGAAAAGTGACACTCCTGTCCCTCCTCCGATTGCGATTGTCCGATGCGATCCTGACCGCCCATCGGGTCTAAGATCTAACAGTCGAGATTTGATCGCCCTCCGCCTCCGGCTGGGTCCCACCTCATCGTATTGCATTGCATTTCCTTCACATTTCTTTGTATTTTGTTCAAAGTCCAAAGTTTAAGACTTTGCGCTAAAGTCTTATATTTCATGGTTGTTCTGCCCACTTTCATATAGCTGCTCGATCTCCGCCGTCGATCTTTGTCCCCTGACCGTGATCTAACGGTCTGCGCTGCATTCTACCACCAAACCTTATTGTTCATAATTTCCACCATTTCGTTGCATTTGGTCACTATTGTTCAATGAAAAGCCACCGCTTCCATAGGCTTTCGAAGCATGCCTGCGCCACCACTGCCTGGGTCTTGTAACAGGGTTATTTCATTGTGCAGATAGCACAGAGAGGCCATTTCAGCATCTACCAGCGGATCGGCAGGAGTGATTCAGAGGGGGTTAAGGTTATTATTGATATTATTAATGTTTGACCCCGCAATTTAAATGAAAGGCGCAGTTTGAAGACCAACGCACACGCAACAGTCTTATCTGTGTTTAATGCCAGCAGAACGTTTTCTCTAGACGTACACCATTCCTACAATGCCCGCCATGCTTCCTCGAGCCCTTAAAACGAATGTTACGAACAGAGGCTTATTTAAGACTGTCAGAGCTGCAGTAATAGAGGTATGGAGAAGGCCCGCAGACTTTAATCCAATTAACCGGATTCAGAAGGCATCGCAGAGTTCCAGACACCTGAAAGAACTCCAAAGAAATACCAGAGGTCAATCTTGGCCTGACAGAGTCTCCCAGAGCAGATTACAGAGTACATACAGCGAAGCAGATTGCCATTAAGCAGAATGGGCTTGGACTCTTCCATCACTCTGTCTTAAATGGACACATTTAATTTGTATCGACCCCTGTTATTCCCATTCTCCTATAAGAAATCCCCGAGAACATATTGTAAAAGGTTGTTGTTGGGCCTTTGTTGTACAGTTGCTGCTGTTGGCGTTAGAGGGATTCATGTTTGACTGTTAGAACAGTGTCGGGAGGGAGTAGCAGAGTAGTTATTATGTAGTAGGCTGGGAGGAGAAGTTTGGATTGTATTTCAGCCATTGAGCTCTAATGTATATGACTGGTTTTGCATCATTAATCAAGCACATTTCACAGGATTCTAGTCTATTACTATTGGTGATGTTTTTCTAACTCTGTTTATTTCATTTACATGCTGTTTCATGTTCTACTGGCTTGCATCAGAATTTTGACATAGGATTTACCCTTGTTAGGTACCCTATGCTCGCTTTCCTGCTATTTATGTTTCTCTTCCTAAATGTGTTATTTCCATGATTGATTTCAAATAATTTAACCAGTGTAGTGGATGTTATTGCCTGCTCTCTGATGTATGAATTAGATGAATATGTTCTTAGATGTTCTTGTTAGGATTTAGCTGGAAGATTTGGGAACACTGGGGATTAGAGTTAGCCCCATCCACTAGGATCCTTGTGCAACCAGCTGGCCTTTCTATATTCCTCGTTAAACTTATCTTCCTTTTTTCCCCTTGAGCATGCTAAAGCTGACCTGGGAGTTAAATGACCTCTCGGGTCCCATTTATGTCGCCCCTTTGTCCTTCCCTCAGAAAGTCGCCGGAGTATGTCTCAAGCAGTCCGAGTTAAATGACATCTCACTTGATCTATAGATGTAAAAGTAATGCTTTCCTTCTTCACTTTTTCCTTTATCGAAAACTATCCATCATCTATCTCAAAATATCCTTTAGCAGTAGATGACTTGCCCCCTGAAAGCCTTGCTGTTGCAAAAAATTACCCTTTCATGACTCCATAGCCCAATGGATGGCACTTTCTTGACCTATCCCCTCTGCTGAAATATCCTGCTGCCTTGTTCCTTTCTCCCATTACCTTCTCAGTTTATGATCTCCTAACCAACCCAGCAACCAACCAACCAAATCATTTGAAAACCCCTTTTTGCTTCATACCTAGCCTAACATTTCATTTTGAGCTCTCAAAGATACATCATTCTTTGCTTTATTGGAGAGATCCCTCTCCGGGTCCAGGAGGGCTAGATCCTAGGGCCCAAAAGTGGTTCTGATGTTGTCTCATCTTTTGGTCTTGCCAATCTGGCCAAAACATGGGAACCCCAACATAATGGCGACTCCGCTGGGGAATTGAGTGCATTTCACCTTAAACACTCTTAGGCACTCATAGACTCAGAATCTCTGGTTAGATTGGCATTCACATTGCTGATGGTGGACAACATCCTGCTTCAAATGTTCATATACATCCACCTGGCGACTCCACACTCCATAATCCTCAAAGACTCCACTGGAGGAAGAACCTGAAATATGGCTAGACCTCATAGAAGGGTAGAACATACAGGTTGGATTTGGTTTAAAGAATTCATTATCTTTGTCTATCACTGTGTTCTGTCCTACTTCAAGCCTAATCAAGTGCAACAAGATGAGATCCACAATGAGTATGGGGAAGATCTTAAGCCTCAGTCTTCAAACCACAAGCAAACCTGTACTCCTGTGAAGAACCTGGTGGAACGAGAAGCTCAAGTTGTATCCCCTACCCTTAAAGAAGCTTTAGGCAGCCATGAGCCCATTGTCACACCACTTACACCTACAAAGGTCATAGAAAGATATAAGCCTCTGGTTTTACCTCTTATCTTCCATCCCCTTCATGCAGAACTTATAAACCAGCTGCCTCATTTTGATGGAGAAAATAAAGGGTCCACTGCTGAAGAACATGTTCAAAACCTTGAGGATTTACTTGAGCTGTATGAAATAGAAGAAGATGATGTGTGCATTAGAATGTTTGCCTTGTCATTACAAGGAAATGTTAAGAGTTGGCTCAAGGGCCTTCCAGTGGCAAGCATTTTCAGCTTTCATCAATTTTCTCAAGTTTTCCTTGATAGATGGGCAGCCCCTAAGAATGTTCTTCTCATACTATAATAGTATCAAAGTTTGAAAAGGCAGCCAGGGGAGACAGTGAAATTTTTTTCAGCCAGGTTTAATAAGGTATATGATGCTATACCTTCTGATATAAAGCCACCTTTGGGATGGGCTTTATTGCACCATCCA
Source organism: Pinus albicaulis (assembly GCA_034641835.2). Taxonomy (NCBI): domain Eukaryota; kingdom Viridiplantae; phylum Streptophyta; class Pinopsida; order Pinales; family Pinaceae; genus Pinus; species Pinus albicaulis. Next base: position 9,181,223 of record CM076571.1, read on the forward strand.
AGTTCTTTTGACCCCGAGGTGGAATTCCATATAAGACAAAGAGAACCTTCGAGCCTGGAGGAAATGCAGAATATAGCAATCACTGTCGAATACAACATAAAGTGCAGGGAGGAAAGATTAAAAGCAACAAGGAAAGATCGAGCAAGGCAAATAAGGCAGCTCTCTTTGGAAAGCAAGCTGGAAAGATTGATAGAGACTGCCAAAAACCTGCTAAACACAGAAAAGGAAGAATATGAGGCCGAAACCAGAGAGGATGATTGGAAAAGACCTACTCCTTGTCCTTAAAAAAGGCAAATCAGACCACTGCAAGACAGAAGTTACATGCAAAGCATGTACGACGAACCAGAGCTTGAAACAGAAAATGAACTTGTAGATTATTTTGAAGAAAGACTTGCTGAGAGTCCTGAAGATTTGATGGGTGACAGTGTTTATAATTATGATTTATCTGATGATAATTTTTTCCAAAGGGAAACCGAGCTTGCTGGGCCATCATCAGTAGATTCAGGGGAGGAAGATCACGACCATCAACTTCAGGAAAACGATGAGCTAATGCAGGCCATCTATGATACTGATGGAGAAAGCGTTGAAAGCATGATAGCAGACGAAGATTCATTGAATCTTCTATCTGCTTTATATTCGAACACCAGTTATACTTGCCAAGAGGACGGAAGCCAGTAGCTCTTCAGCGCAGAGGATGAGGAGGAAAAATATGAAGAAAGTATTGAGCGGAATGAATATCCTAAGCCTTCTCCTGAAAGGACTAAGGTAATCAAAGAGACCCCGCTCAAGAATGTGTTGATTTTTTCATAGAGTTCCAGCAGAACCAGCCTGCGTTACTAGAGGATAGCACAGTCGAATATAATGAGCACTCTAGCTCAGGCTGCAGTGAAGATGAGGTAGATCTCCTTTCCCACAGACATCTTTGTCTTGATCAAGAAGATGAGGAGTGTGATTAAAAGGCCTCACTGCAGATGCAGTGATTGAAACTGCCTAGGATGCAGGCAGCCTACCAGCCATGGGAGGTTTTGAGAAAAAAAGTTTACATCATGTTTTTGTTGGTCCTGTGGCAGAATATATGGAGGCCCTGATTGGCTCAGTTCCTCAAGAATTGATCTTCTGCAAGAGCCATACACATCAGAAGTGGTCACTACTGATGGTGACCTCAGTTTTGAAGATCCACATGCAGAGCATCCTGCGGTTGTCACTGATGAGCAGTCAGTTCTTCTTCCCCTTTTTGCTATTACTTGACTGGCTGCATTGGCATTATTGTATCACCTAGAGCATCAGAGATCTCCAGTTAGAGTAGGGTAGGTAGGAAAAGCTCAATAAAACTCAGTCTGTGAGCATGTTGTTAGTTGTTTTAATTTCCGCAAAGTCCAGCAAGTCAGACAGTCTAATCCTGGCTTGACTGCTTTCAATTTCTGTCTTAGAATGTAGAGAAGAAGTTTGCTAGATAGTTTAATCCTAGCAGATAGTAGATTAGGTAGAGAAGCAATGAGGCCAACAGTCTAATCTGGTCTCATGGAGTAATAAAGGTAGAAGTAAAATAGGTTTATTTTCTTGTTCGTGAAAAATTGATGATGTAAAGGGTCTGCTAGTCCAAATGCACCCAGAAGAAAATGTTAGGACTATAGTGTGGGTAGGTAGTTGTTTGGGAGAAATTGTACTGCTGATATGATGTCTTCATGATTTGTAGCAGCTGATCCAAAGAAAGAAAGGGATGTGCCGAGCATCAGGCATCTGGCCTACACCAAAGATCATTTTCTGGATTCTTGGCTCCTTCAAGAAGAAGCCATCCCCATGTGGAGCCACTGTTAGCCCCCCTGTAAATTTTTGACAGGCAAATAGGGGGCTAAAATGTTCTTGAGTCTTCAAGGAATGCATTTCCCCTGAAAACACATCGTCCTCGAAGCCTCCTTGTGCCTTTTGTCCTTTGATAAAGTCCCCTCTGCTGATTTCCATTATAAAACCTCTCTGTTTGTGAAGAAATGCCCAAAGGCCTCCTTTCCCCTTATTTCACCCCCACTTAGTCTCTATTTTATTCTCCCCTTGTCTCCCCTTCTATTTCCCTTTTACTCTCTAAACCTCCCAAAATCCCCTTTCAATTCTACCCTTGCATTTTGTTTGGGCTAAACCCCTCTTTCCCCCTTTCTTCCGATCATAAATCGCATTATAAATCACTTTTAGTACATATGCGATTTATATCTTAACCACTTCCCCAACCATACCCGTAAAAGACTTTATAATAAACAATATTAACGTTTATTATAGTCTGCCCCTTAATCACTTCCCCTTTTTCCATCCCCGCTTTACATATTATAGAACTTTATTATAAAGTTCTGTATTATATTAACCCCCGCCGCATGCCAATCGCAACCGCAAAGTCTGTTCCAGTCGCAACATGTGTTTTGAATGTTCTGATCGCGCTCCCCTCCGATCGCTCCATTCCTCCGATTGCCCGATCGCAAACCTTTCCCCGATCCCCCGATCGCTTCATCCTCCGATTGATTGCAAGCCTTCCCCGCTGTCTCCCGATTTAATCCCGTCCGTCCGTTTGATACATGATCCGACGGTCATCGCTGTCCCCGCCTAATCGCAATCGGAAGTTTTAATATGTGTCATGCCTTGTTCCCTCCGATTGCGATTGTTCCGAATAGATCTTAGCCGTCCGTCTCTCCGTTGATCCAACGGCTATCGCTTGTCCTTCCCAATCGCAATCGGAAGTTCTGTTGTGTGTCACCCCTGGCCCCTCCGATTGCGATTGCCTTCCGCTCCTAATTTGTGATTGCTCCGATCAAATCCCAGCCGTTCGTCTCCTCGTCGATCCGACGGCCATCGCTTTCTCCACCCAATCGCAATTGCAAGCCCGTCGCTCCGATCCCCGATCAATCGCAAGCCTTTCCCTCCGATCCCCGATCGCACTCTCCCTCCGATTAAACGATAGCCGTTGATTTGACCTCCGGATCCAACGGTTAGCGCTCAACCACGCTCCCACAACCGATCACAATCGGAACTTTGAAAAGTGACACCCCTGTCCCTCCTCCGATTGCGATTGCCCGATTCGATCCTGACCGCCCATTGGGTCTAAGATCTAACGGTCGAGATTTGATCGCCCTCCGCCTCCGGATGGGTCCCACCTCATCGTATTGCATTGCATTTCCTTCACATTTCTTTGTATTTTGTTCAAAGTCCAAAGTTTAAGACTTTGCGCTAAAGTCTTATATTTCATGGTTGTTCTGCCCACTTTCATATAGCTGCTCGATCTCCGCCGTCGATCTTTGTCCCCTGACCGTGATCTAATGGTCTGCGCTGCATTCTACCACCAAACCCTATTGTTCATAATTTCCACCATTTCGTTGCATTTGGTCACTATTTTTCAATGAAAAGCCATCGCTTCCACAGGCTTCCGAAGCATGCCTGCGCCACCACTGCCCGGGTCTTGTAACAGGTTTATTTCATTGTGCAGATAGCACAGAGAGGCCATTTCAGCATCTACCAGCGGATCGGCAGGAGTGATTCAGAGGGGGTTAAGGTTATTATTGATATTATTAATGTTTGACCCCGCAATTCAAATGAAAGGCGCAGTTTGAAGACCAACGCACATGCAACAGTCTTATCTGTGTTTAATGCTAGCAGAACGTTTTCTCTAGACGTACACCATTCCTACAACGCCTGCCATGCCTCCTCGAGCCCTTAAAACGAATGTTACGAACAGAGGCTTATTTAACACTATCAGAGCTGCAGTAATAGAGGTATGGAGAAGGCCCGCAGACTTTAATCCAATTAACCGGATTCAGAAGGCAACGCAGAGTTCCAGACACCTGAAAGAACTCCAAAGAAATACCAGAGGTCAATCTTGGCCTGACAGAGTCTCCCAGAGCAGATTACAGAGTACATACAGCGAAGCAGATTGCCATTAAGCAGAATGGGCTTGGACTCTTCCATCACTCTGTCTTAAATGGACACATTTAATTTGTATCTACCCCTGTTATTCCCATTCTCCTATAAGAAATCCCCGAGAACATATTTTAAAAGGTTGTTGTTGGGCCTTTGTTGTCCAGTTGCTGCTGTTGGCGTTAGAGGGATTCATGTTTGACTGTTAGAACAATATTGGGAGGGAGTAGCAGAGTAGTTATTATGTAGTAGGCTGGGAGGAGAAATTTGGATTGTATTTTAGCCATTGAGCTCTGATGTATATGACTGGTTTTGCATCATTAATCAAGCACATTTCACAGGATCCTGGTCTATTACTATTGGTGATGTTTTTCTAACTCTGTTTATTTCATTTACACGCTGTTTCATGTTCTACTGGCTTGCATCAGAAGTTTGGCATAGGATTTACCCTTGTTAGGTACCCTATGCTCCTGCTCTCCTTGCCATTTATGTTTCTCTTCTGAAATGTGTTATCTAAGGATTGATTTCAGTCAATTTAACCAGTGTAGTGGATGTTATTGCCTGCTCTCTGATGTGTGAATTTAATGGATCAGTTCTTAGATGTTCTTGTTGGGTTTAAGCTGGAAGATTTGGGAACACTAGGGATTAGAGTTAGCCCTGTCCACTAGGATCCTTGTGCAACCAACTGGCCTTTCTTAGATCCCTTTGTTAAACTTATCTTTGTTTTTCCCTTGGAGCATGCTAAAGCTGACCTGGAGTTAAATGACCTCTGGTCCGATCTATAAGCTGCCCCTTTGTCCTTCTCTTGAGAGCTGCCTTTGAGTATGTCCAAGAAGGTCTGGAGTTAAATGACATTTGACCTGATCTATAGACAGAAAGTAGGTTGCTTTCCTTCTCTCACTTTCTTTCCTTAATGTTCCATTCCATCATCTATCTAAAAAGATCCTTTAGTGTAGATGACTTGCCCTTTGAAAGCCTTGGCTAGTTTTTGCATGTAATTACCTCTCATGACTCCATAGCCCAATGGATGGCACTTTTTTGACCTATCCTCTTTGCTGAAACATCCTGTTGTTTTGTTCCTTTTCTTCCATTACTTTCTCAGTTCATGATCTCATGACCAACCCAGCAACCAACCAACCAACCAAATCACTTTAAAACACCCCTTTGTGCTTCATAACTAGCCTAACATCTCATTTTGAGCTTTCAAAGATATACCATTCTTTGCTTTATTGGAGAGATCCCTCTCCGGGTCCAGGAGGGCTAGATCTTAGGGCTCAAAAGTGGTTATGATGTTGTCTCATCTTTTGGTCTTGCCAATCTGGCCAAAACATGGGAACCCCAACACACCCACATCCGGGGACCCATTATGCATACTTTAGAGAATACTCACATTGATAAAAATTGAAGATATATTAAAAAAATGTATTCACTAAAAATATGATAAAAAATATAGTTTTTCTTCATTTCTTTCCAGAATATTTACATGTACCTTTTTTTGAATTTAAAAGATTTTCATTGGTTTACATATTATGACATGGAAGTTTCATGAAAATTTCATGGGCACTTTTCAGCTAAAATTCGCTCTAATGATTTACCATTGAACAAATGCACAAGATGAGATTATCATATGACTAAGTCTCCTTCCTATATGTATAGATAGGAGAGAGGGTACAATTATAATTAAATGGTCTAGTTGACAACACTACTATGACAAAGAAATATAATAACTCAATATCTATGACTTATCATGGGGTTTTGTTTAGGGCTTAATATGCCTCTCCCTTCAAACAAGTGTTGCCCTCAAACCTTGATTAGTTGCAGATGTTTATGCATGAAGAACTCATTTGTCCACGTCACCTTTTCTATGGGTAGATTTTTTCACTCAAACCTTGATTAGTTGCAGATGTTTATGCATGAAGAACTCATCTTTCCATGTCACCTTTTCTATGGGTAGATTTTTCCACTTGATGAGACACTTGATAATTGTTGAATTTGTAGAAATTTCCTGAATAATGATATTTATCCACCGAGATTATCCTGATCACATATCAATTTGAATTCATATGCAACACATAATCTCTTCCACTCAGATCATCACACATGCGGAAATAAAACAAGCGATAGCACATCAAATCATCATACACATTAACACAGTATGTATGGGGAAAGCCTATAGCTAAAAACCCCGCAGCTATATGTGTATATTATAATGGAGAAAACATGTAACAAACTCAGTACAATACTCCTCACAAGTACTCAGTACTGTCTCATGAAGTTACACACAAACTAGCTTGGTTTTGAACAAGTCACAGGTTCAAAACACACCCACTAATTGCCTGCCTCTATTGCGCAATCAAGGCTGGTCTAATGAGAGATCCAAGGTTCGAATCTCCTTGGCTTGACAGCGCAATCATCATGGGCAATTCCTCCAAGTGTGGTGAAAATCTCATGCACAACTGATGTCGCCACTGATAGCTAACTCCACCCTTTCATCTATCTCTTTCACTGGTCTCCACTGAACTGATCATGCACTGTAGTGAACTGATGTGTTCTTGAGTTGAATAATGAGTTACTAATTAATGAATTAAATAATATTTAATTCACTCCACTCATAACTAATTGATTAGCTAGTTAAACTAATCTCAACTAGTTCACTAAAATAAACAGAACACAACTCCACTAGCTGTCTCATTAACTCCACCAAACTTCTGCCACTGAAGTCCTAACTGAAGTCAACCATGCATGATGCCATCAAACCCTTGGGAATAGCGTAATTCCTCTGTCAGATGCATGAGCCACTTCTGTAGCTCGAACTGAAGTGCTCCAAGAGAGTAAGCTGTTGTTTAGAGTCCAAATATTATTAAGGGTAAATAATATTTGACTTCCCTATTTTTAGGATAGGCAGTCTAAAAATAGACTTCGACCTATCGACCTATAGGTCACAAAAATAGAGTCCCATATATTTTTACCAACATGACCAATACTCCAAGAATAACATACTGCAACCCTTGGACCATGCTCCATATGTCTAAAAATAGACATAGTCTAAAAATAGATTTTGCGCCAGAATTTGCCTGCGGGCCCACTTAGTGAAGGCGACTTCATTTCACTAAGCTCCATCATCTTGCTGCATTTTCAACACTCCCTCTCAGCAAGATATGGATTATCTGCAACTCCTATCCTGCCTCTGTGGAATTCGAACTTGCTCCTGGTGAGCGCCTTCGTCAAGATGTCAGCATCCTGATCCTCCGTGGGAACATATGAAAGCATCATGATTCTCCGCTGAACACAATCTCTGATATGATGGTATCTGATGTCGATGTGTTTGGATCTATCATGAAATACTGGATTAGCCGAGAGTTTAATGCAACTCTGGTTATCACAATAAATCATTGTAGGCTCCAAATGCAACCCGAACAATCCAACGAGGATCTTCCTCATCCAAATAGCCTCGCATGCAGCCAAGCTTGCTGCCATGTACTCGGCCTCTGCTGAACTGAGTGCCACGGATCTCTGCTTTCTGCTGTACCAGGAAACTGCTGTCGACCCAATGCTGAAAACTCCTCTAGATGTGCTCTTCCGGTCCGTTGGGCTCCCTGCCCAATCTGCATCAGTGAAGCCAAAAAGCTTCGCTCCATCCTCCTGTCTGTACCATAGACCATATCCCGATGTGCCACTAATATAGCGCAATACATGCTTGCCTGCCTTCCAAAAGAGCTTGGTAGGCTTAACCATAGCTTGCGAAAGCTGGTTAACAGCATAGCACATATCGGGTCGTGTATTGACCAGATACATAAGCGACCCCACCAACTGTCGATAGACAGTGGCATCCACTACCTCCGCTGAAGTAGCATCCTCCTTCCTCCAACCACCAGGAAGAGGAGTGTCAACAGGCTTGCAGCCTTGCATGTTGAACCTCTCGAGAATCTCCCGGGCATACTTGCCCTGAGAAACAAACAGTCCTCCGCTGCGCTGCCAAATCTCCAATCCCAGGAAATAATGAAGGATGCCCAAGTCCTTCATCTCAAACTCTCGTGCAAGATCCTCCTTGCATGAAAGTATCCACTGCTCATCGCCAGTCAAAATCAGATCATCTACATACAGTACGATGATCAACAGCTTCCCCTCCACCACAATCTGGTACAGGTTTGGATCCGCCTCACTCTTGGAGAATCCAAGCCCGGTGAAGTAGTTGTCTATGTGAGTGTACCAAGCACGAGGTGCTTGCTTCAGCCCGTACAGTGCTCTCTTGAGTCGGCACACATGCGACTCACTGCTGAAGATCTCGAAACCTTCAGGCTGCTCTATGTACACCTCCTCCTCAATGACTCCGTTGAGGAACGCAGTCTTCACATCCATTTGATGGATGTGCCATCCCATCTGCGCTGAGAGAGCAAGGATCGTCCGTATGGAAGAGTACCTTGCGACAGGTGCAAAGGTCTCCTCATAATCGATCCCCTCGATCTGTGAGAAGCCACGGGCGACAAATCTCGCCTTGTACTTCTCCACACTCTCGTCAGCCGCCTGCTTCACTTTTTAGATCCATCGCGAACCCACCACTGATTTTCCCTCCGGTCTTGGGACAATCTCCCATGCACTGTTTCTGATGATCGAATCATATTCTTCGATCATGGCATCAACCCATGCGGGTTCCTCCACGGCTTCCTCAAAAGAGGATGGCTCCGTCACAACACATTGACTCACAAGAGCCATGTATCCAGTGTACCGATCCGGTGACTGTCTCTGTCTGCGCTGTGCTGTAGGTGGTCCTACAACCTTCTATGCATCCCGAGCCAGTCGCTCAGCTTCTGTAGTGCGCATGCGCCCTCTGATGGTTGGCGCTGCATGGGTGGTTTCTTCCACCTCCTGAACTTCCTCTTGTGGCTGATCCACATCCGGAAGCTCCTCCTTAGGAACTAACAACACCTCATCTGCATGCAAGTGTAGCTCCCTCTCAAGCGAACACTGCATGGCTTTCTCCTCCTGAAACTTGATATCCCGTCGCGCAACAGTCTTGTGACTGTCTGACAAATACACCCGATAGTTGTGAAGTGTATCAGTGTACCCCACAAATATTCCAACCTCTGCGGTCGGATCCAGCTTCTTTCTGGCATCCTTCGTCACATGCATGTAGACAGGTGAACCAAAAATTCTCAAATGAGAAATGTCAGGCCTCTTGCTAGAATAAGCCTCCTCCGGTGTACTCATGCCAAGAACCTTGTGAGGACAACGGTTCTGCACATACACCACTGTATTTCATGCCTCAACCCACAAGTGAAGGGGTAGGCCCTGATCATGCAACATCGCCCGTGCAACACCCACGATTGCTCTGTTCTTCCGCTCAGCCACCCCGTTCTGCTGTGGGTTATGGGGTGCGATGAGCTCTCTTCGAATCCCTTCTGCGCTGCAGAAATCCTTGAATTCAGCCGAGATGAATTCACCACCATTGTCGCTCCTTAGAGCAATCACCTTCTTCCCCGACTCCTTCTCGACCAGTGCTTTAAACTCACAAAACTTCGCGAATGTATCGCTCTTCTTCTGCATGAAGAAGATCCAGCACTTTCGAGAGAAATCATCAACAAAGATCACATAATACCTGTGCTTTGCTGTCGAAGCAACTGAGAAAGGACCACACACGTCTGTGTGAACTCTCTCAAGGATCGTAGTGGCGCGACTATCCTTCTCGTGAAAGGTGGCTTTCACATACTTCCCTAAAGTACACCCCTTGCACTGATCTGACTGCGCAAGAGTGCCCTTAGGAAGTCCAGTAGAAATCTGCTGCAGTATCTTCAAAGCTCCGTGGTGAAGGTGGCCCAATCTCCTGTGCCACAGTTCGCGCCTTGCATGCCATTCTTTGCGCGGCCATCTACTTGCAGCTGTAAAGATTCTTGGTTCGGGCCCTATTTTAGGGTCTCTCCGAGTAGTCTTCTTGCGCGGGAAGGCTTTCCTTATTTGAAGATCACATCATACCCTTATCTTCCAACATCGTGACGGGAGATCAAGTTCTTCTTCAATCCGGGTACATGCATGACGTCCTTCAATACAAAGGGTTTGCGGACTCCCAATCGAAGGATGAGTGGGTGCAGTCGCACTGTATCTACCATCATCGCCCATCTCGATGTGCACACCCAGATCTTTGTCCTCCAGATCTGAGAACAAATCCCAATCTCCCGTCATATGAAATGACGCACCGATGTCCAAGAACCACACCGATCCCATCACACTTGAAACCAAGCATGCGATCAGTGAAAATTCAAGCTCGAACTACGAAGCCAAAGTTTCTCCATCTGCAGATCTTCTCGCTTGCTTGTTTTTCTTCTTCTTCGGACAATTGGTGGCATAATGTCCGTGATCATGGCAGTGAAAACACTTCACTTTCGCCATGTCTTGCTTCTTGCCCTTTGCTCCGGAATGAGAAGTTTTCTTACCCTTCCCCTTCTTTTCTTTTAGCGGCCGAAGCGCAATTTTCTTCATCGGCTCCCTTTGATGAAGATCCATCTCGAGTAGTCCTCCTTATCTCCTCCTGCATGAGATCTGCCCAAAGGCGCTCCCATCCCGGCAGCTTCTCCCGACCATTGACACTATCTTGATATGAGTGCCAAGCCTTCGGAAGACCAGGAGAGCCAGGTCGACCATGTCCTCGTCTTCGACAGTCACCCCCACACTTCCCAGCTCATCTCTGCACTGAGTGAACTTCGTGAGGTATTTGGCGATACTGTCGCCCTTCTCCATCTTGATGTTCCTGAGCTTATCTTTGAGCGCCAGCTTCCTTTGGTCACTCTTACTCTGGAATAGATCCGTCAAGGCTTTCCACATTAGAAATGGAGTAGCCTTTCCATGCAGGCTGGATACAATATGATCCTTGACGCCCTCCAACAGGATCCTTCGACATTTCGCCATCTTCTTTTGCCATGCTTCGACTTCAGTAGGATCAGTGGGCCTTTGGACATCCGTATCCATGAACTCCTTGAGTCCATTATCTTCTAATACTGCCTCCATGCGATCCTTCCATGCAACATAATTCGAACTGCCTTCAAGAGCATATTCGAGTCGCAAACCGTTGAAAGACATTTTCAACTTCGGCACCAAGAAAACAAAACTGCTGCAAAATTCGAATTCCAACTCAAAGCTCAACCGCCCTTGATCTGTGAGAACAAATTATTTCTAGCACAGAGATCGACTGCAGGGGCGTTTACTGGATATATCACCTTTCAAAGGAAAGGATGGATCCAGAGGCTACCTGGCCCGCATGCAGACTCTGTCTACCGAAATAAGTTTGTAATCATTGTGATGATCAATCTCTGCTTCAATAGCTCCGATACCATGTAGAAATTTGCTAAATAATGATTAATTATCCACCGAGACTATCCTGATCACATATCAATTCGAATTCATATGCAACACATAATCTCTTCCCCTCAGATCATCACACATGCGGAAATAAAACAAGCGATAGCACATCAAATCATCATACACATTAACACAGTATGTATGGGGAAAGCTTATAGCTGAAAAACCCGCAGCTATTGTGTATATTATAATGGATAAAACATGTAACAAACTCAGTACAATACTCCTCACAAGTACTCAGTACTATCTCATGAAGTTACACACAAACTAGCTTGGTTTTGAACAAGTCACGGGTTCAAAACACATCCACTAATTGCCTTCCTCTATTGCGCAATCATGGCCTGTCTAAATAGAGATCCAAGGTTCGAATCTCCTTGGCTTGACAGCGCAATCATCATGGGAAATTGCCTCCAAGTGTGGTGCAAATCTCATGCACAACTGATGTCACAACTGATAGCTGTACTCACCCTTTCATCTACCTCTTTCATTGGTCTCCACTGAACTGTCCATGCACTGTAGTGAACTGATGTGTTCTTGAGTTGAATAATGAGTTACTAATTAGTGAATTAAATAATATTTAATTCACTCCACTCGTTACTAGTTGATTAGCTAGTTAAACTAATCTCAACTAGTTCAACTAAGTTAAACCGAACACAACTCCACCAACTGTCTCATCAACTCCACCAAACTTCTGCCAATGAAGTCCTAACTGAAGTCAACCATGCATGAGCTCACCAAACCCTTAGGAATAGCGTAATTCCTCTGTCAGATGCATGAGCCACTTCCAAGGCTCGAACTGAAGTGCTCCAAGAGAGTAAACTGTTGTTTAGAGTCCAAATATTATTAAGGGTAAATAATATTTGACTTCCCTATTTTTAGGAAGGCAGTCTAAAAATAGACTTCGACCTAAATGTCTAAAAATAGAGGTCCATCTATTTTTACCAACATGACCAATACTCCAAGAATAACATATTGCAACCCCTGGACCATGCTCCATATGCCTAAAAATAGACTTTGTGCCAAAATTTCCCTGCAGGCCCACTTAGTGAAGGCGACTTCATTTCACTAAGCTCCATCATCTTGCTGCATTCTCAACAGAATTTCGTAGTTGCTTCATCCTAGTTTCAAGGATTGTTTCTGGTTTTAATATGATTTTCAATTTTTCATTGATCTTAGTTAAAGTAGTAGTTTGACATGAGATTTTGTCACCTATTATTTTCTTTAAGAAAGAAACATAGAAACTTGGATGTACATGTGAAGATGGAAGCGAATCCAATTTATAAGCCATAATTCCAATCCTTTGCAACACCTTATAAGGGCCATTATACTTGGGAGTCAATTAGTTTTCCTCCTTTTGTTACTTGAGGGGCATATATTTGTACGATTGTCACCTCAAAATTACCAAATCCCAAACTTCATATTCCTTTTTTGCGATATTGATATTTTTGTTGTTTTATTCTATTTTGTGATGTAACCAAGTAATCCATTAATAGTTTGAGAAATTTTTATTGGTGTTCTATGCGGTCCTTCATTTGCTTGAACCTTTGCTTTCCCTCTCAAGGGTGACGTGACAGGTGGAAGATGATGTCCATAAAGTGCCATTAATGGGGGCGTTTTTGATGATGTATTGAATGACGTGTTGTGCCACCATTATGCTAAAGGAACCACTTGATTCATATTGTTTGTTTATGAGATGCAAAGCAACAAAGATACAATTACTATACATTTATTCACAATCTCAATTTACCCATTGGATTGAGGACAGTAAGAAGATTTGTGAGCCAATAAAGTATCCAAACAAGAAGACAATTCAATTAAAATTGGATCTCTATCATTTATAGTAACCTTAAGGACTCCATGTAGCTTTTAAATTGTTTCCATGAAAGTCGTGGCTACTTTATTTGGTTTAAAAGGATGAGAAGCAGAGAAAATATGGGCACACTTTGTGAGTCGATTCATTACTACCATGATGACAATTTTTCAAGCATCATGAATATCCTCCTATAAAAGCGGACATTTCCAAAAAGACCTTTCTTATGAATTGAGAATTCTTGCATAAGTATAGACAATATCAATACCATTACTACTCAGTTTCCCTCACAAATTTATCTAATGCACTTGGGTCCTCCTTTAGTTGTTGAATGATCTTGCATATCTTATAATCTTCCTTTCATTCTATTATTATTTTTTCCAACCAGTTTGATTGTGGAATGAAAATAACACAGTAAACGCTCATTGTTTTCCTGTTTCAATACATTGTTTTTTTGTATATAATTAAAAATTTTCAATCTGTTTTTGTTACTCTAAAAATAATTGTTTCTTTAAAAAGCACTTTAAACTATTATGTTTTGTTTTATTATAAGGTGTTTTTATAATAGTTAAGAATTCTATTTCTTAATTGCATCATTAGAGGAATTTTGAGGTCTAAAATTGGTCTCCTAAGGAAAATAGCAAAATAAGAGTTTAACTTTTAAAATAATTTTTTTTTGGGTTATCTTCTTATAGTTTTACTCGAATGTAAAGTGTAAGCACTCGTTGGATATGGACTTAAATTCTACATCCAACAAGTACATAGTTTTCATACTTTTGAGTATATCCACATGAAAAAATTTGAAAATACATGAAAATACATGTTTATAAACAAGTATTTATCTAAAGAAATATATTTTTTTCATATATTTTTAATTTTTAAGATGCGAGTATACTAAAAAATATGCAGAGTGGGTACTCTTCAGATGCAAAATTTATTTCAACATCTAATGAATGCCTATGCTTGACATTTGAATAATTCTATAAGGAGACAAGCAAACTATACAATTAAAAAAATAGTTCTCTTATTTTCCCTCCAAAAATATTTACCCCTGTGGAAGCCATCATTTTCTTGCATTCATTAGTTCTTTTAAAGTTTATTTTGTTGGTACATATTTTTGTTTTGAGGCCCCATTTTAACTTCAAAATTCCCCTAATGGTAGCATTGCCATAATTTTTTCATAAACAAATTTGATGATTTTTTTTCAATTAATTTGGCTACTTTTAAAGGCAGGGGACCTTATTTCTTGCATTAAAACTACACCAAGACCTTGGCCTAAGACATCACACTCCACAATAAGGTTTTTGTGAAATTAGGTGTGGCCACGATGAGTCGTACACATAGTCTCAATTAGTTTTCTAAAAGCTTTGGTTGCTTCTTCAGTCCAAGAAAATACCATCTTCTTTGTTAATTCTATTAGAGGTGTAGCTATTCGACCAAAATTTTTGACAAACTTGTAGCAATATTGTTAATTTTAGATAACAATGGTATGTTCTATGCTTAAGCGCATTTTACTTCAATTTTCCTTATTAGCCCAATACCAATTTCCAGATTAGCAATCACATTAACTTCCACACATTGATAGTAAATGCATATAGAACATAAACAAAAACCGTAGAAGACAAGCCAGGACAAGAGGACACAATATTTGGTGGATGCCAGGGAAAAACTTAAATGCGGGGAAAACCCTTTGATCAAATTATTCTTATTATTTTTCAATAGTTCAACAGAGAGAGAGAGAGAGAGGGAGAGAGAGAGAGTACACATATCAAAATAACTTGCCCAAAACAGTGTTGTCAAATCAATAGTCAACAACAATCAACTGCAACTCTAACCAGAAAGTCAATGGTAGTCAAAGTGGCTCCAAAATGTCCTCCAAGCAGCTCGGTCAACAACAATCCAATTCGGCCTTCCAAGAGGTTCAAATTGAACCCAAAATAGTCAAGTCAAACCTAGTCAACACAACTGTAAAATATGCGGTCAAACTTGAAGTCAACGCTGAAGGCAACCTCGGTCAAATTGCTCCAAATGCCTCGAAATCTGTGCCAATCAATGCAGCCTCCTAAAATTAGATTTTTTGCTTGAAAAACACAGTCAAAGAAGAAGGGTTGACCCTCGGTTAACGCTGACTTGTTTTCCTGAAATTCTGCCTCCAATATTTCTAGAGAAATTCAGCGTCTTGCCACACATGCAAAGTGAGACAGAGAGATGCTCTAATGTTGTACGAACCAATCAAGAGAGGAGAGAGAAAGATGTGATGAGTGAGTGATGTCAAAATGAGGTAAAGGTCACTCTTATTTATACAATTCGTTGAGGGTGTGGAGACACATCTATTGGGCTTCATGAGCCTACATTTGATTCTGGCCGACCTTGACAATTTGCATGTGTGAATAATAAATTCAAAATCACATTTTTTCTTGTCCAAACAAGTTGATCTTTAGATCAATATTGCACCTCTCGAAAAGAGGAATCTAATAAAAATATCATCTCTATCATATGAGCTGTCCAAGGTGGAGTTTGGCCCTAGTTTCCAATTTTAACAAATATCCTATCAATCCTAAGAATTCTTATTCTTTAAGGTTTTGGGAACTGGCCATTCCATGATAACTTTAATTTTGTCAAGGGTCCACTTTGATATCTTCACGAGATACAACATGACCCAAATATTTCGCTTCTTTCTCCAGAGGCATTCTTCAATGGCTTTGCATATGGTTGTTGTTCTTTCAATAGTTTAAAATGTTGTACATGCTCTTCCCAATATTTTCTATAGATTAGTATATCATAAAAAATCATTAACAATTTATTTATTTATTATTATTATTATTATTTTTAAATGTAGGCTTTGTAAATATAATTCATTAGGATATGGAATGTTGAAGGCACATTAGTAAGGCTGGATGAGATCACCAAAAACTCCTAATGACCTATAATGTTCTAAAGGTTGTTTTGGGAATATCTTCTTCCCTCAGTTTTATTTTGATGATATCTTGAACCAAGATTTAACTTGGTAAATAAAATTGCTCATTGCAATTCATCTAATTATTCATTAATGACATGAGCAAGAAACCTATCTTTTTATGGTCATTTTGTTGAGTTTTCTATAATATAGACACATATTCCATGAACCCTCTTTTGAACTATCACCACTGGTGTAGAAAATGCACTTTTTCTAGGTTGGATGATGCCAACCTCTAACATTTCTTGAATCATACTCTCAAGCTCTCTATTTTGTGCATGTGTAACTGTAAGGCCTAATGTTAGGTGGTAAACTTACTATTTGTAGATGAATGGCATGGTCATGATCTTAAGCAATTAAAAGGCACTAAGTCATCTCTTCAAATACCTTGTAAATTTTGTTAATAACTTTCTAGGGATCCACTGGAGTAGGGGGTCAAGATGTTTGAACTTCTAGTGAAAAAAATCATGCAATTACACCATGACATCCATTTCTTAGTAATTTTGTCATGCTATTAGAGAATATCAATTTAAAAGGTTTCCCTTGGATATCTGTAAAATCAATTTCCTTTCCTTCTTAACAAAAATCTTATGAAAAGTTCTTGAAAGTTAAGAGGCATTTTACCTAATGGTTGTAATCATTGGACCCCTAATATTGTTTTTCCATGATACTAGAGTCCATGATAGAATCTTAAATCATTGACACTACCAATCCAAGTATCACAACAAGCCTACTTTGCATAATGAAACAATATACAACAATAAATCTACTAATGCACAAAACATACACAACTTTTTACAATTTTTCCGTTGAGAGGCGCTCTACAACCTAGTATGGGTGAGATGTTGTTAAATAAATTTACATTTAAAAATAGTAAAATAATAATTTAAAATAGCAATAACAAAAGAATTTATTGTCAACCATAATTAAAGTACTTCAATTTGTATCTTGATTTTACATAACATTATATAGAGATATAAAGTAACCGAAAGTAAATTTCTTTTTTAACCTTATAGTATGATGATGTAATTTAATTCATTCTATATTAATTTTACAAGTTATATTTAAAACAAAAATATATTAATAACAAAAAATATTTTACCGTCAACCATAAGTAAAAAATATATATTTTTTTAACTGAGACAGATATGTTTTATTTATTTGGAAAGATTTGGTTGGGCCATGGCCAAGACAACCAAAGGTACATTGCGGCTAGCCGACTTTCTTGAGCATAAAAATTGATTCCTACTTTCCCCTTATCATGGGATACAAAGTTGGAGAGGTATTTCCTCATTTATACTAAGTTCTCCTTTCTGAAGAAGGCGTCCTTTGTTTGCCATGGAATCTGCTTCGCTGTTCGAGTTCATGATGATGTGAAAAAATTTGTAGGAAGTGAAGTTGAGCAGTAATGCCTTTAATCTTCGCAATGTCTTGTTGAGGAATACGTTGTTAAATTGATCCTCCGTGTTGAGATTTTTGATGAGAATATCTGAGTCTTCGAAGGCTTGGAATTATTTGACACCTCTATCTCGTGCTATGTGGCACACTTTTAGGAGGCCTAAGATATCAACCTGGTTGTTGGTTTGCTGCCTGAGTCCCCAACAGAAACCATCCCTTCTTTTTCTATCCGGGGAGTAGATAACGCCACCTGCACCTGCAGCCTCGGGGTTTCCCTTGGATGCTCCATTAAAAAATATCGTGGTTTTGTTTTGGTTCCTCCACCACTCTTGAAAAATGTCATCAGGTTCTCTTATTCGCCATTCTGGGTCTATGATGGGAGAGACCAATGATTGTTTCCTGGATTGAGGGGTGAGGGCTTTCATCCAGTTCTTTTCTTCAGGAAGGAGTGAGGTGTCTTCTTTGTAAGTTTGCTGTTGCACTGATTCAAGGAGAAAATATTTGGCTTTAGCTGCAACCTTTGATGGGAGGCAAGAATTATCATTGAAGATTTTCTCATTTCGAGCCAACCAAATTTGCCAACAGACATATTTGGGGATGGATAGCTAGACTCTTTGCCAAATGGATTTGCTGGGGATAATATGAGGGTAATACTGGCGCCATGAATAAAAGAGCTCTAGGACATAGTTGTGACATGGGACAGAAACCTGAATATCATTGAGGATGAAACCCCACACCTCTTTTGTGAATATGCAATCAATGAAGAGATGAGTCGATGTTTCACTATCATTTCTGCAAAGCACACACCTGTGAGGGCCAACAATATTCTTTTTGGCCAGATTATCTCCTGTCAGCACTTTATTGTGAATAAGAGTCCATAAAAAAAATTAACTTTGGGGAGATTGATGGGGTCCCATTCCTGCTTCCAGAAATTGGGAGTTTGAATTTGGTCTTTTGGAGGTTGCAGCATTCTATAGTCTGAAGCAGTGGTGTAGACCCTAGACTATCCCCAACCCCAGCTGTCTGACATACCCTTGTGCACTGGAGCAACGTTGATAAAAAACTCTATGAGGGTGAGTTGCTGTTGACAGAGATGATCTGACACATCGTGGAGGACCCAACCGAGTCAATTCCTGTGCCTGTCCCAGCTGGAGAGGTCGTAAAGGATGCTAATGCTTGCGTGGATCAACCAAACTCTCAATTCTGGTATGTCTTCATTTTTGCTGAGGGGATCGTGATCCATGATGTGATCATCCCATAATTTCGTCCGCCTTCCATTTCTTGGGATGCGGTATATATTTTGTTTAAAAAAATTGATATTTTTCCTGTAGAGATTCCAAACTTGAGTTCCGCTTACTGCATTTTTTTCTTGCAGTGTCCTGAGAGAAGCTACATGCGTGTACTTTGATCTGAGGAGTTTTCTGACAGGGTGAATTGGATCAGTATGCATTTTCCATAGTATTTTGCATCCCAATGCGAGGTTAGTAAGGGATGGGTCTCTGATCTGTAATCCTCCATCCTCAACTGGTCGTTTAAGAAGCTCCCAGTTTGCCAAGTGGAATTTTCGCTGATTTCCTTTTCCTACCTGCCAAAGGAATTTGTGCAAGAGCTTAGATATCTGGTCCACGATATTTTTTGGAGCCAAGAGGAAGGAGGCTTGGTAGACAGGAAGAGAAGTTAGAATAGATTTGATAAGGATCACCTTTGGTGAGCCAGTGACCACCCCAGGAGGCAATTTTGGACTTAATTTTGCTAATGATTTCTGTCCACAGGGATATTTTGTTGACCCTGGATGTTAATGGCAAACCCAGGTACTTTATTTTCTCCCATTGGGAAAATCCATCAAACCCAAGGAGCTGCACAATGCGAGTAAGTTCATCTCGCTCCACATTCCATCCATAGACTGCGCTTTTTCTTTCATTAACTAGAGCTCCGGTGACCCTACAATAGCTTTTGAGGACAGAGTCAAATGCCTTTGAAATTCTAGGAGAAGCTCCTCCGAGGAGAAGAGAGTCATCAATGAAGAGCGAATGGTTCAAGGGTTCCAAACCGCTTGCTATTCTTAATCCATGCAGAGCCCCAACAATCCTTTCAACAGTGAGCTTTCTACTAAGGGTGTCCACCATTAGAATGTACATGAATGGGGAAAGAGGAGAACCTTGCCTCAGTCCTATCTGGGCTTGAAAATATGATGCAGGGCGCCCGTTGACCAGTAGAGAAATCCATGGATTTTCAGTGCAAGCTTTTATGAGGTTGACAAATGAAGGGGAGAATCCAAATGAGAGGAGGAATTTGTGAAGGAAAGAGAGATTGACCCTGTCAAATGCATTAGCCATATCTAGCTTGATCAACATCCCTTTTTCTTTTCGCTGCTTGCTGAAATGGATGGCTTCTTGCACTTGGATCACATTGTCCAGGATATGCCTGCCTTCGACAAACCCCCCTTGGGAGTTAGAGATTAGTCTCCCAAGCAGAGGTTTGATTATGTTTGCTAGGAGTTTGGATAGGATTTTATAGGAGGATTTGCAAAGGGAGATGGGTGTGAAACTGCCGAAGGTCTTTGGATTGAATTCTTTCAAGATTAAGGCTAGGAAGGTTGAGTTGATGCCACCCCCAACCTTTGCTTTATTCAGGAATCCTTTTATCATTTTCAGCAAGTCATTTTTTACTATGTCCCAACATGTTTTTGTAGAAATTGATCGTGAATCCGTCAGGGCCAGGGCCCTTATCGGGTTCCATAGACCAAATGACTTTGATAATATCTTCTTCTGAGAAGGGTTTAGTGAGGGCAAGGTTTTCTTCAGGTCTGAAAAGGTGGGGGATATTTGAGAGAAGGTCTGTCGTGTCCTCTTCACTACCATCTATCCCAACACTAAAAAGGTTTTTGAAATGTCTTTCTGCTGATACTTTGATTTGGTCAAACCCTTTACAGATCTGTCCCTCAGCTGTTGTGATTTCAGTGATGTGGTTGCGGGAGAGTCGAGATCTGTATTGGTGGTGGAAGAAGGAGGTGTTCCAATCCCACACCTTCAACCACAAACTGTGGGATTTGATTCTCCAATATTCTTCTTCCATGCGAAAGGAGCGGTAGGAGGAGCTTTGGGCTTTCACCTCTTTGTCAAGCATCTCGGGAGTGATGTTTTTGCTTTCCATTTCCAGCTGCAGGGTCTCCAGTGACTGAAATACTTCTATTCTCTGGCTGGTTGGGGTTTTTATTGGTTTTCTAATCCATTCTTTCAGGGCATGTTTGGTAGCCTTAAGTTTTTGCTCCCACACATAGCTTGGAGACCCAGAGATAGGTTTGGCCCAGGCTGCTCCAACAGTTTCGGAGAATCCTTCTCTTTCAATCTAGAGGGGGCTGAATCGAAAGGGGATTGGGCCCAAGTGTTCTTCCTCTTCCACAAGTAGTTGAATGGGCTTGTGGTCCGAGGTAAGTTTAGGGATGATTTTTGTTGAGATTATATTTTTTTCCATCAGTAGTGAGCCTTGAACTAAGAATCTGTCCAAGCAGGCAGAAATGTGGTCCTCCCCGATTCTGTTGTTGGTCCAGGTGAAAAGGCCTCTCACTGGGTTGAAGTCAAGAAGATCCCATTTCTGAATAAGATCTTCCACCAAGGGTAGCATTTGGTCTCTATTGTTGTTGCCTCCCCTCTTTTCTCTTGGTTTCAGAACTATATTTAGATCTCCAGCCAAAATGATATTATTGGGGGAGTGTTGCTCTAGGAAGGCAGATAGAGAGCTCCAACACTCTCTTTTTTCAAGATAATGTATTGGGACATAAAGATTGAATAATGCAAAGGTCAACTTACTTGTGCGATGCTTTAATTCGGTGAAGATCTAGTGCTGAGTCTCAACATATTTATTCAGTTGGAAGAGTTCATCAGACCATAGAGTTGCTAATCCACTTGAAGATCCCCTTGAGCTTACTGCTTTGCCTGCATTTTTCTTCCACTTCATCTTGCTGATTTCGAGAAGGGCGAGCCCTTCGATTTTAATCTCTTAGAGTATGAGGATATCTGGGGGGTCTATTTTCAGGAGGTCTTTGACGACTTCAGATTTCGATGGATTCCCCAAGCCTTTGCAATTCCAAGAGATTAGATGCATTATTTACAGGAGGAAGGGTTGATGAATCCTCCCTTGGGAGGCCTTGCTTTGGTATTTCTCCCGATGGACATATCTATTGTGGGTTGGCTTCCTTGAGTTTTTAGCCTTTCTGCCTCCTCTTCCTTGAATTCTTTGTGGGATTTCCTTCCAGTTCTTTTTTACGGTCTCTCAAAGGTCTCATCCTCTGAGGAGCATGAGCTATCTGCCTGCTTCTTCGTAGTGATTTATCCATATGAAGGGTTGGAAGGGCTGTCTTGAGAGGCTCTAAGAGGGACTGTTTCTTCACCATATTTGTTGGAGGTGGGAGGCACATTCTGTTCCACGCTGTCTGGTACTGTTTCTGGAGAGGTTGCAGGGGTGCTTTCCTTTTCATTAGGGATTGAGGCCTCAACCTGGTTCAGGGTGGAGTTCTGATCCTTTGTGGAGGAGTTCCCCTTTGTGGTTCCTTTCCCACTTCCTTTTTGATGGGATTATTTCTGGACCAGGGTCCATTGCTCACCCTTAGATTTCTCAGTCTGCTCCTTGGCCTTTTTCTTGCAGTGTCTTGCGAAGTGTCCATATCCATGACAATGTATGCATTTAAAGGGGAGTTGTTCATAATCCAGCTCTTAAACATGGGACCATCTGGCGACTGTAAGTTTGATTGCTTCCGGCAACCCTTCTTCCAGATCTACTTCTCGGCAGATTCAGGGACAAGAATTCTGATCTTTTCTTACAGCTTGGTCAATATATTTTCCTAGGGCGTTGCCAATAATCTGGAGGGACTTATGATTCCAACAGTGCAGAGGGAGGTGGGGGAGTCGTACCCAAAATGGAACTGTTGAGGGCACATCTTAGGAGGGATCAAAGTCAGGCGACTACTTGTTTAGGTACAGGCCTTGCGGCCCCATGAAGTATGGGCCATTCCTAAATATGAGACTTCTATCCTTAGCACTTTCAAAAACAAACACAAAGAAACGTTTGCCAACAAAATAGATTTTTATACCTTCTTTGGTTAAAGGGATCCAGTTCCTCTGAACCCAATCTTCCACTACTTTGGGAGATGGCTAGAGGCTCGTGAACTGCCCTATGAGGCCTCTTTCTGTGAGATTCAGTGCAGATCTGCAAGTTTTGGGGATGTTGTCCATTTTCTTGACGAATTTCTGCTGCAATACTTAAGAGGGACGCTTGCTGCAATACTGAAGAGGGATGCTTGCTGCAAGAGGTCACCAGAGTCTTGAAGGCGCTCATCTCTGGGGGGAGAGGGAGGGGTTCGGATCCCCCTCTAGCAGTGGTCATGGCGGAGCAAGAGAGGTGCAGCTGGGGCACGCGTAGGTTTGCTGTACGCAGCAGCCTCAAGGATGCATGTGGTAAAAAAGAACCTAACATTTTAACCATAAGTAAAATATTTCAATGTCCATATTAATTAACATAATTTTATATTTTAAATACAATTTTTCTTATATTTTCAATTTCCATATCTAGGGAGTTGTGTACTTTATTTAATTTTTAATATGGATTTGATATATAATATTTTAAAAATATCAAGAATAAAGAAAAATTTAACGTGGGTTATAAATAAAATATTTCAATACGATAGAGAGAGAAAGATTGAGAAAATTCTTATTCCAATAATATTCGCTTTCTAATTCAATGTATGAGGGATATTTTAAATTCTTTCAATGCTTAATATGGATTTGATATGTAATATTTTAGAAAATATTAATAATAAAAATAATTAAATATATTTGAACAAGAAAAAATATAAGGGGGTATGTTTCAACATTTTAATGCGGAGAAAGTGAATTATAAATAACATGTTTCAATGCCTATTACATATATATTATACCAACCTAGATCCATCTTAACTTTGGATCTACCAAGTGCCGAGAGGGATCAAATCTCTTTTCACTCTAAAATATGTTTTCATCTCAAGAGATTTGATCGCTCTTGATGCTTGGTATATCCAGAGTTAATATGGATATAGGCTGACTATAAAACAACCCAAATTCGTTATATTAACCAAACTGATAATACAATAATCTATGGCTCGTTTCCTAGGGATAATGTCCATCATACATCCACTAGTATAAGAATACAAGATACAAGATACATTGATGGTCTAGTTGATGTAGTGCACAATCACAACTGCTTTGTCGTATCCTACACTGCGGGCCCTTCACTTCCGTTCTACAACACTGCCTCTATCAATGCCCCTGCTCCTTTAGGCCACTAAAATTAGTGTCTAAAATTTGACCTATAGCTGATCATAAGTCCATCTACAACCAACAAATAGGGTCTTCACATGCACTAGTTGCTCCTGTTAATTTTCCTTAGGGCTATATTGTTATTTCCATATTAAATTCACCTCATAACATCATAACATTGTTCAGTTTTACATCATTATTCAACAACATATGCAACTATGTAGAAAGAACAATATCATCATCGATGCAATGGAACATAAATTAACAATAGAAGAAAAACATTCACACATAGAGACACCATGATTGGTCAGAGATCAGAAAAAAATCCACTATGGAGAAAAACCTTTCAAATTATTCTTCTTATTAGATTGTCATTGAATTATTCAGAAAAAGAGAGTACAATGATCCATATATTCAATCATAAACCTATCCAAAAAAAAAAAACTAATCAACATCCATAAGTTGAACCCAATAAAGCTAATAACCAAAACCCTTCTTCAGATGCTTGCGGTCAACTCTCAATGTCTGCGATCCACTGCCGAACATTGTGGTCAATGTTAGGGCCCTATATTACTAGTGCAGTTCCTTATTGTTGTTAGTGTAGCCCCCTTATTGTTATTGTTGTACTCCTGTAGTCCCCATATTGTTATTATTGTGCCCTTACATTATTATTCTTAGGTCGGCTAGGATTATATTGTGACCCCATGGAATCCTATATATAGAAAGGAGGTTTTTTCATTTGTATCATCCAATAATTTTTCATTTATGTAATGTAAAGGAGGTTTCCCCCTCGGAGAGGATGATTGTTGAAAAGTCAACAAGAAATGTGTGTATAATTTAATTTTCTCTTAATTAAATTGGACAATAAAATTGTAATCTTATCTCATAATCACTTGTAATAGTTAACTGAGTGTGATAAACTCAGTTAGCTCATGGAATTCGAGTTGAGGGTGGTTGGTGAGGCATGTAGAGCGATTTTATTAGTTTTTGAGTCCAAGTTGCAGTTAGTGCATTAGTTTAATGCATGAGAAATCAATTAACTCAATTAATTGAGTTAAAATCAGTTTCACTAGTTGTAACTGTTTGTTGCACTAGTGAGAGGTCAAGTGAATTAAATCAGATTTAATTCACATGTAGTGATCTGTCAAGTAACTGATGATTTACTATTAATAGCTGCATGCATGTCAGTTCTGATGGAGACCTTGTTGAGATAGAGGTTAAAGGGATGTTAACTATCAATTGTATTATTAGCACACTGCTCGCATGCAGTAATACACCCATAGGATTTCCCATGAGCATTGTGCAGTTTTGGAAGGTTAAAATTCTTAAAGAATAGAGATTTCATTCCACATGAATTGTGCAAGCAAGGGAGGACAAGCAAAGGCTGAAAATTGGCTAAGTGTTGGTTGATTTTGTCCGGATCAGTGTGAGACAGTTGTGAGAGTGAAACAGACTCATGTGAGAAGAGTGCATTGGAATTGTTTCATGATTCCTTGCTGAATATACAATAGAAGACAAAGGGGTTTTGAGCAGCAAGCTTTCCCCGAGAAAATATCTTTTTTGTGGATTGATTTTCTTATTTCTTTACTTGTTGTGATTGGCGATAATGTCTATTTTTCGCAATTAATTTGTAGAAGGATTCAGTATCTTGCTTTAGCATATCGCATGATCGGATTGAATCCATTTGTATACATATTGTTTGTATAATTACTACATGGTATCAGAGCGCAGGAAATCACTATAGTGTAGAAGAAATTGAGTTTGTGCTGAATAGCATTCGAATTTCCAAAACTATTCTTTGGTGCGACAGGCGGATCAAGATGGCTTTCAATGGCTTGAGATTGGAATATGAAATCGAGGGGAATTCTAATTATATTGCATGGAAAGACATAATGGAGGCAGTTCTAGAGGACAATGGGTTGAAATAATTCATTGATAACGACATTCCCAAACCCACAGCATCAAATGCCGCTCTTCTTGATGCTTGGAAAAAGAAGGTTGCAAAGGCGAGGAGGATATTATTAGAGGGAGTTTGAGACCACATTATCTCGAGTCTCCATGGAAAAGAGACTCCATATGCAATGTGGAAGGCTTTGACAGATTTGTTTCAGAGTAGCAGTGATCACAGAAAATTGGCACTGAAAGACAAGCTCAGGAAAATCAAAATGAAGAAAGACGACACTATTCCAAAATATTTAACCAAGTTCGTCCAATGTCGAAATGAGCTTGGGAGTGTCAGAATTACTGTAGCGGATGATGACTTGGTGAGCCTAGCTCTTCTAGGCCTTCCCAAGAGTTGGCATAGTTATTAGGACTCTGTAAATGGGAGGTAGAAGCTACCAGATTGGGAGCGACTTTGGTCAGGTTTGGTACAAGAAGAATTTGGGCGGAATACGAGGGATGGATCCTCATCTAAGATAGATGATGAGGAAAATTGCGCCTTGGATGGTAAGGAAAAGAAAGGGAAGGGAAATAAATTCTATTCCAAATCTGAGACTGGAAAAGAAGGCAAGAAGCGTGAAATGTCCATAGTGAAATGTTTTCACTATCACGAGCATGGACATTATGCCACTAATTGTCCATAGAAGAAGAACAACAACAAGAAGGCTTCAGGATATGCAACGGGTGAGGCTTTGGCCTCACAATTTAAGTTGGACTTCTCGCTCATCACATGCATGGTTTCTAGTGCGATAGGATCAGTGTGGTTCCTGGATAGTGGTGCATCTTTCCATATGACGAGAGACAAAGAAATTTTTAGTAGCTTGGAGGAGAAGGATCTCCTGATGCATATCGAAATGGGTGATGACGGGAGGTATAACGCTACCGAGATTGGTACAGTTACTGTTAGCACTGGTATTTGCATCCCATCCATCCTGCCTTATTTTAATCTTCTTTCACCTCATCTCCGTCATTATCATTGACCTCACTTCGTTTTTTAACCATGTTTCCCAAAGGTGCCCAAGTCATAATTTTTGACAAGTACTAAACCTTAATTTCCTCTCCCACTGAGCTAGGTTTTGCTATGGAAACATAGAAATTTGAGCAGAGGAGGAATAAGGTAGGTCATATCAGTAAGTGGGAGGTCATTTCAGCTCATAAACATCATGTCTTCATCATTTTTTAAGAATTCATTCCAAGAGTCAAGTCATTCGCCACACATAGGGTCGATTTTTCTCCAAACTGTGTTTCTGACCAAAAGAAGATGAATTTGAAAAAAGTGAGAGAGGTTTTTGTCCATCATAGACCAAGGAAGAAAACCTCCTTCAGTTTTTACATAGGTGTCATAGTTTTGTAGAAAAGTCAAAACTACAGGTGGTATAAGAGATTTATGCACTTCTGGAGTGACCTTGGGAAAGTCAAGTTTTCTCCCAGATGGAGTGTCCAAATCACTTGCTTGATAAGTCAAATGACAACTAGACATGACATGATTTCCAACGAGATATCCTAGGCCCAATTTGGACACCGCGAAGGCACCCAAAATCAGGCTGCAACATGGAGCGCACGTTTGACAAAGGGATGGCACGTTTGACAGATGTCTGATATTTTCCAATTTTCACTGCTTTTTTTTACTTTCATCTTGGGAAATGATGATTTTACCTATGTAAATCAATGATGTAAACGTAAGTATCATGTTTTTACTATTACCTAGGGTAAATACATTAGGTTAAAATTCATGATGAGGTGTAATGAATCAGTTTGAAAAAAGTTAGGGTTGAGTCACTCTGACCACCCTACACTCTAGGTTTCAGTTTAGAATTTGGTGGATCAGCTCCTCCTCTCATGGATTTGGCCCCTAAGGTTGGGAGAGGTTGTTTGAGGTCTATATCTTGTACTTTTTGACTCATTTTCAAAGGTTGGAATTCATTTCGGATGTTTGCTAGTTGATCAAGGAAAATTTTGTACTCAGTTTGGCCAGCTAATAAAGAGGAGTTGCAGCTAATTTTATAGCATACTTGTGGTATTGAATGTCTATCATTGTTTCTTCTTTAGTACCATATGTTTGAAAGTATTTTATTCATGTTCACTTCATTTCTATGTAATGATCTTTTACAAGTTAGATAATCAGAATACATGTTTGCACATGCTCTGTTTTGGGTAACTGATCATATTTTGTTCATCTTCTTCTGTCTGAGAAAAATACATCTCCTATGCTTTCTTAGCCTTCCTACAACTTCAACACCATTCCATAACAATTCTCTTCAAGTAATAATCATTATACCTACCTTTCCCCATTTATCCCTGCAACCCTAACTCATTTGCCCCGACTTAGCTTTCCTTGACCTAATTTCTTCATCCAATGATTTCCTCAACCAAAAAAATTCAAAAAAACCCCCTGTACTCTATATATAGCCTAAAAACCCTAATTTCTCCAGCCCTCCTGGTTGTGACCCTTTTGGAGAGAGCCCTCTCTGGCTTGATAGGGCTAGCTATCAAGTCAAAATCTTGGTTTGTGGTTACCTCTGTTGGTATTCCTTCTTCAACCTTGGGAATTCAGCGGAGTGATAACATCTTGGCGCCGTTTTCGGGGAGGTGAAAAGAAAAATATTCCCTGGGAAAGAACGACAAAGTTTAGATCTGGTTGCTGATGGTGGACAACGTTTAGATGCATATGAAGGATGAACCATTCACTCGACGACTCCATTGACTGAAAGATCCATAAAATCAACACTTCATGGCGACCCCACTGCATGAAGATCAATAGCTTCAGGAATGTTCAAGATGGAAACTGTTGCAAGAAGGTATGCTCCCATGAGCCGGGATCACATTCCAGGTTTCCCAAATAAATTTCCCAAGGTAGATTGGAAAAGGAATTTCCCTATGTTTAAAAATGATGAGGAATGATGCTACTTTACATATGGTTAAATTTCACATGCATACACACAAGTTGAAGGTTGAATTTCCTGAATATTGTCTCTTAAAGATGTTCATGGCTTCTCTTGAAGGAAAAGCACGATCTTGGTATGGAGGTTTTCCACCTGCTATTATTTGTTCTCTTAGAGTTTTCCATTTAATATTTTATGAAGAATACAAAGAGTCCTACCCTTCTTTGTCTTTAGTTAATAATTTTTGTGATCAATTTGAGGTTTTCATTCAAAACCTAGAGGATTCTTATGATGATAATGAGTTCCTGGATGAACAGATCTTGGAGGCTTTGCATGACAATCATTTTAATCACCAAAAAGAGCAAGTGTTTTCTCTCATGGAAGAAAAAGATGATGTATATTGTCTTGATGTTCATAAAGACTTCCCACATGAGAAAATTCTTGCAGCAGTACAACAAGTTGATCAACCAAAGGTTAAAGAAGATATTCAACATCCTTGTGAATCTTTACGAGAGAAAGAAGACAAATAATGTGTTATTAAAAGAAAACAAAAAGTACCTTATCCTTTGTCTAAAGATGAGATAGATCAACTCCTTAAAAGTCATATTACAGTCCAAGATAAAGCAGGTTTGCAGTGTTCACATAGTCAAGAAAGTGTTGGTAAAACTTCTTCCATTTTTGAAAATGAAAATCAAAGTTTAAATGAGGATAATCCTAAAACTAGATTTATAGATCATCATGAAGAAAGACAATCTCATTTTTCAATGTTCATATTTGATGAAGTTTCTCCTGACCCTGATTTGCCTAAGTACGATAAATCTGAAGATAATTTCGATGAGGATCTTGATGAAACTATATAGGAAATTATTGTGAGTAAACCAATTTATGATGATGATTCCCTGCAAGGATATCAACTAACAGATATTGTTGTCTTTCATGAAGACGATAGGGCTGTCATGTTTGTTAATCTTGAAGAATGTTTCTTGTTTAAGGATGACTTAGAATATGAATTTAAGAAGTATGAACCTGAGAGAGACATCGTGCTAGAGATTGAGTCATAATTTCTCATGCTTAAGGAATTTTCAACCAACACTCAGATAACAGAAGGTTATACTTCCCTATGCCTTCCTATCAATCAACAACCAAGTGTTCTCTGAGATCAGAATGAAGGGAGTACTTGCATTTTTGCTGTTGGATCTCAAGACAAGGTAATACTTCATGATTTTCAAGATCCCTTCAGCAGTCTTTTGCAAGTATTGGAGAAGATGAATGTTGTCTTGTTTGTCAGCATAAGCCTTGGTTTCAGTTTTTATTGTGAGTTGCCTACATGTACATCATTATGCCTGCTCAAGGAAAGTGAGAGAAGAACTTCAGTAAGTAGCCATCTTCTGGATTGGTTACAATGGAAGGATCATTTCACCTAATCAACAATTGTGTAGCAGATTAGAGTAGGTTGGTATCATTTCAGTTTGGTTTGATTTTATTTTTAGCAAGTGTTGACAGAATTCATCAAGGTTTGAAGCCCGAGGTGAAGGCCCTAAGGCTTTGATGATATGTTAGTGTGGGTTGAAGTTTGCAGTGTGTTTTCAGTTTCAGTTTATAGATTGGAATCCATTACCCAATGGATAAGGCACTGATCTACAAATTTAGAGATATGGTTTTTGATACCTACTCAGAAGGAGCTATCATCCCCAGCTAGAGCCAATGTTAGTTCATCAAGATCTTTGGACAATCGAACCTGGTTAAAATATGATAAAAAATAAAGTGCACAATGGTATTTGCAGTGCAATCCTTCACAGCTTGTGCTTCTGCCCATCTGGTTACATAATTAGTTGCAGTGAGGATGTATCAGGCACCTATCTTCTTACCTGGGGGGTTGATGGGTTCGATAAATTCTATAGCCCATTTATCAAACGCCTGCAGGGCCATTTGTGGTTGTAAGGGTATCTCATCCTTGCGCGACGGTCTTCCTGTCCATTGGCATGAGTCGCAAGATCTACAATATGTGTGGGAGTTGCTATAGTGTGGGCCACCACAGCCCAGCTCTCAGTACCTTCTGCGCAGTTTCTTTTCCTGCATAGTGACCTCCTGCCACTCTGCCGTGGGCTTTGGCTAGAATGACTTGTCTTTCATTCTCTAGTACATATCTTCATAGTACCTCATCAGCTCCCAGCTTATACAATTGGCCCACAATGATGGTAAAGTTAGCTGCGCGAATTACCAATTCTTTCTTTTGTTGTACCAAGTAGCCTACAAGTTCCATCCCCGTAGTTAAGAATTGAATAATATCGGCAAAGTGCTCATCAACCACCTTAATAGCAAATATTTGCGCATTGGGCAATCCTTCTTCTAGGTTAGTTGGCTCTTCACCACTCTCGATTTGGGACAAGTGGTCTGGTCCAACATTTAGTCTCCCAGGCTTCACAATTATCTCAAAATCATATTCCTGAAACAATAGAAACCATCGGAAAATTCCCCCCCCTCCAACACAGGCTTATTGACTAGGTACTACAAAGCTGAATGATTCGCGAACATCTTGAAGTGCCCCCCCAGTAGATAGTGCCGATATTTCTGTAGGGCCGACACCATTTTCAGTCCCTCGCATTCTGTAGTAGAGTAATTACATTCTGCGCTAGAAATTTTTCTACTAGCAAATGCAACCGGGTGGTCGATGTCCCCTTCCCTGGGCTACGTAAGGACAGCTCCTAAGGTGATCCCTGATGCGTCCACATGGACATGGAAAATCTTCGCCCAGACAGGGAATATGAGGATAGGAGCAGAGACCATCTTTTCCTTGAGCAACAAAAAACTCTTCTGACACTCCGCATCCCAGAAAAAAGATACGCCCTTATTTAGCAACTTCTCCATTGGTGCCGCGATTAGTGCGTGCCCTTGAATAAAATTCTTATAGTAGCTAGTGTGCTCGAGGATGGAACCCAACTGCTTCTCAGTTGTGGGGATCATTAAATTGGTGATAACTGCAAACTTGGCTGGGTCAACCATCAATCCTTGTGGACAAACCACATGTCCTAACAAGATCCCGAAAGGTACACATAATATGCGCTTCTTAATGTTTATGGAAATCTGGTTCTTTCTGTAGGCATCCAACATCATGTACAGGTTTGATACATTCTTCTTTACTAATCCAAACACTGTCCAATCATCAAAGTATACTTCCAGAAACTTGTGAATGAATTCCTTGAACACTGCTACCACCACCCGTGAAAATATGGCAGGGGAAGTTTTGAGCCCAAAGGGCATGACGGTGTACTGGAAGGATCCCCATTATGTTGTGAAGGTAGTTTTGCTGCGATCCTCAGGTGCGATCCTGATTTGATGGTAGCTCAAAAACCCGTCAATGAACAAGTATGCTTCTTGACCTCCCACACTGTCAAGAATTTCATCAGAGAACGGTGTAGGGAAGGTGCACGAAAGCATCATTCAGCTTGCACAGTTCTACGTAGATTCTTATTTTCCCTTTAGTATTCTTTTCCTGGACCACCATAGGGCTTACCCAATCTGACTGTTCTACCGGTTCGATGATACCTG
The DNA here is from genome assembly GCA_034641835.2 of Pinus albicaulis. Taxonomy (NCBI): domain Eukaryota; kingdom Viridiplantae; phylum Streptophyta; class Pinopsida; order Pinales; family Pinaceae; genus Pinus; species Pinus albicaulis. The sequence goes on from CM076571.1 coordinate 9,213,293, forward strand.
CAGCTATCATTTTGTCGATTTCTTCTCTGAATTTCTACTTATATTTAGGGTTCAATCGGTACGGTCGCTGCTTGACAGGACGTGCATCTGGTTTTAAGGTGATTCGCATGACACCTAGGTCTCCTACGATACCTTTGAGTTTTGAAAATTTTGTGGGAAACAAATCCTGATATTCAATGAGAAGTTCCACGACTTTTCCCATGGTATCATCATCCCAATAGTCCCCAATTCTAGCCATCTTGGGTTGTTCTTCCGTTCCAATGTTGACTTCCCTTAATTTGAGAGGCTTAGTCTCGTCTACTGCTTGCAGTGGGGGTCCAACAACTACGCATTCTCCCTCGGACTCCGGGATAGTGATATTTTGCGGGTCCTCACACTCCTCCACTGATAGATTCTAACAATTGGCAATATCTTGCATCTGTGCATCCCAAGCCGATTCCCCACACTCTACGCGAGGGCGTGATTCCTCAAATACTAGAGCATCTATGTCTTGCAGGGCTTCGTCTAATTTCACAATTCCGCTTATCAACCCGAACTTCCCCAAAAAATCTTCCCTCATGGTATCCCAGTGGCGAGTGTACTGATGTAGCTCTGCGTCCAAATACCATGTGGCAGGGATTGGTCCTAAGGCGTGGATAAACATGTGGACCCTGTTAGTGACCTATAAATATAGGATTCATAATTTTGACTTGACGAATGGTAATCTTGTAAATATGTACATACTTTTCCTTCTGCAAGTTGTATTCCCAAATTTTGTAAAAAAATAAAAAATAAAAAAAGATGGTAAAAAGTCCTAAAAGAAAAATCAAAGGACTTAGCAAAAATAGTATACCCCAAAAGAAAAAGATGAATAAAACATGAAAGTGTGCAAGTCTAAATGCCACTACTTTTACCTTTTGCAGTTGATTATGGCAGAGTGTTAATAAATTTCATAATCCATGATGAGTTAAATAGTTTAATCTTGACTTGTCATGTTTCAATTTCACTTGTTGTAGATAGAGAATAAAGAATTGTCATACAGTTTAATCATGACAATTCAGTAGTTAGGTAGAGAATAAGTGAATCCAACAGTTTAATCTGGATTCCTGGATGAAATAAGTGTATAATTAGATAGTTTTATTGCTTTTAGAAAGAATAAATGTTGTAAAGGTTGCTAGCTCAAATGCACCTAATCAAAATGGAAGAAAAAATGTTAGTAGTGAAAATTGGGTAGGTAGAAGAAGGTGAGAAGCATCATTGTAAATATTATTCACCAGTGCTGCAAATAACTAACTTCCCTTCCCCATAGCCATTTATCATTCTAAACTATCAGTCAGAAAGGCTCAAGGCATTTCCTTGACTTCTGTTGGGACCGGACCCAAGGCTCCATGGCTAATTAGTTGAAAATGTTAAATGTCTATATTAATCCCACAAATCACATCATTTTCCATTCATGCATTCATTTACAAGGAAAAACCATAGGTAAAAACCTCATTTTTACTTAATGATACTCTAATTCCCATTTGATTAACTTCCTACATCTTATGAAGTATAAAACCCTCAAAATGGCATTTTATCCTAAGTTGAAGTGATGAAATTATCATAAATGCAAGCTTTGCTTTGATTTTCACTTTTCTTGGTTATAATTGTATGTTTTGAGTATTCATTTTTCCCTTTTCATATTAACACCTAACATACTTTATTAACTCCCTATAAAAAATCCTAGTTCTATTAATATAGCTCCCTTTATTTAATATCCCCAAAACCCTCTTATAATATACTTTTCATGTCAAAGATATTAAACACATGTTGAAAAACATCCCAAAATCATCCCTTTGACATGAAACTTATCCATAATAAAATATCCCCTCTCCCTTATAGTTTTAGACCTTTGACAAATCTGAAACTATATAATAAAAATAATATTAAAAATGCGCAATTTATTTACCAGTGTGTATATAAAGCAGCAAAGAAAAAGAAGTGTATTTCACCTTTCCCCTCATAAGCTTTACCCATGGTGAAAGCTTTAACCTTATCCTATTTTCCCGATACATATTCCCTTACCACAATATTAAACCCTAGTTAATATAATAATCCGCCCATTCCATGTATAAAATGTTGAGATTTTCTTTTAATTAAATTTGGAGAAAATCTCATGAATGTGACAACAATAGGATTTGTTGCTAAATTGACTCCATTTAATTCTGATGTGGAGTTAATGCATCCTATATTTGTTGTGAGTGAATTTATGATTCAGTTTCTACTCCCAGCTATAAAATGTAAGCCCGTAGAGGCAAATGAGCATGAGGAATGTGAGGTGAGTGGAAGAGCAGATGAGAAACTTTGCTGTTGTAATTCTCCAGTTGATGAATGAGATTGCCGATGCCTTGTTTGGTGGACGTAGCCCAGATTTGTTGGGTGAACCACGTTAAAATTTGATGTCTTTATGTTTGTTTTTCTGCTGTGTGTGGTTATTAAGTTTCCGTTGTGTTTAATTACTCTAACAATTGGTATCAGAGCAAGTTTGATTCACTGCCTACTGTTGAAATAGCTGCTGCCTGTTTCAAAGGACGCTGGGACGAATTGTAGGTGCTGGAGCTATCGTTGATCTGCGTGGGAGTTGCTGTCTATGGCAGCAAGTAACCAGTGTTTAAAAAACGTTGATAGAAACCTGCGTTAATTCCGAGCCGCTGTGCTGTGGATCAAGCTGCGTGGATTGTAATCCATACTTGAAGGCTGCTATTGATAGCGTGGCCGGTTGAAGGCTGCTGTTAGCAGTGTAAGAACCTTTGAACTGTGGGATTGTAAATACCAAATACCACTGTTTTATTACGTTGAGCCATAAGTTGGAGCTTCCAAAGCACCGTGAGGAGCCACAACGTGAGGTGAGGGCCATGTCAATGATTGCCCAAATGTCGTTGTTTTTGTTGTGTGTGTAGAACCGTGGACTGCTGTTTCGTTAAATGCCAATATAATCATTTTAATTAAACGCCAATATCAATTCGTTTAAAGTTTTTGATATATGGTGGCACGGAGTGGAGAAGGATGCCGCAAGGAGTGGAGAGCAGCAGTCCTCTGAACGCAGAAGTTAAGGCTGTGTTAACGTGTGAAGGAATTGCGTGGACCGAGGAGTAAAATGCCGTGAGCTTGGGTCTCCAGGTTCATAAAAAAATAAAATCTTCATTTATTAAGAGTTGCGATTGGAGATTTTGTGACATGAGCTACTAAACATGGCAAAAACACAAAGTGCTCGGTTTGAGATTGAGAAGTTCAATGGCAAAAACAACTTTGAGATCTGGAAAGTGAAGATGTATGATCTACTCGTGCAACAAGGCATGGTGAAGGCGTTGTTGGGAAAAGCCAAACAACCTTACACCATGACGGATAATGAATGGAGTGAATTTGATTCTTTCATGATGAGTCAAAATTATATAAGAAGTGAATATGATCATTGTGTTTATTTTAAGAAATTAAGTAATGGAATGTTCATTATCTTAGTGTTGTATGTTGACGATATGCTTTTAGCAAGAAAAAGCATAAGCGAGATCAACAGGTTAAAGGCTCAGATGGATAGGACGTTTGATATGAAAGATCTAGGAGCAGCAAGACAGATTTTGGGCATGGAAATATTCAGAGACAGGAGCAATGGTAAGCTGTGGCTATCACAAGAGAAGTATATTGAGAAAATACTCTTGAGGTTTGGTATGAACAATGTGAAGCCTGTTTCAGTCCCTTTAGCTTCTCATTTTAAGCTTTCTTCAAGTTTATGTCCTAACACTAATGAAGAAAAGGAATATATGTCTCGAATTCCATATGCCAATGTAGTAGGTTGTTTGATGTATGCAATGGTTTGTACTCGACCAGATATTTCACATGCAGTTGGGGTTGTCAGCAGGTATATGGGAAATCCAGGAAAAGAACACTGGTCAGTAGTGAAATGGGTGCTTCGGTATTTGAGAGGCACAAGTGATTACTGTATCACTTATAACAGGAGTAGTGAATTTGTTTGCGGATATGTTGATTCCGATTTTGCAGGTGATTTGGATAAGATAAGGTCAACTTCAGGGTATGTATTTACTCTTGCAGGTGGAGCTATTAGCTGGATGTCAAAGCTACAGAACATTGTTGCTTTATCCACTACAGAAGCAGAATACATAGCTGCTTCACATGCTTGCAAAGAAGCGGTTTGGTTGAAAGGTTTGTTTGGTGAGTTTGGTAGGTTGCAGGACAACATCAAGTTATTTTTTGATAGTCAAACTACAATTCATTTGGCTAAAAATCTGGCCTATCATAGTAAATCAAATCATATACCTATCAAGTACCATTTTGTAAGACAGGTTATCACTGAAAGGGGAGTCTCTCTTGAAAAAGTGCATACAAAGGAAAACTGTGCAGACATGTTCACGAAACCAGTTTTGTTAGAGAAGCTACGATGGTGTTTGGCTTCTCTTGGCTTGCAGAAAAGATAAAAAATAATAATGGAACAGGGTATCAGGCTAATTGTTTTCAAGGTGGAGATTGTTGAGATTTTCTTTTAATTAAATTTGGAGAAAATCTCATGAATGTGACAACAATAAGATTTGTTGCTAAATTGACTCCATCTAATTCTGATGTGGAGTTAATGCATCCTATATTTGTTGTGAGTAAATTTATGATTCAGTTTCTACTCCCAACTATAAAATGTAAGCCTGTAGAGGCAAATGAGCATGAGGAATGTGAGGTGAGTGGAAGAGAAGATGAGAAACTCTGCTGTTGTAATTCTCTAGTTGATGAATGAGATTGCCGATGCCCTGTTTGGTGGACGTAGCCCAGATTAGTTGGGTGAACCACGTTAAAATATGATGTCTTTATGTTTGTTTTTCTGCTGTGTGTGGTTATTAAGCTTCCGCTGTGTTTAATTACTCTAACATAAAATCCTTTTATACATAAATTTCATTAAACATAAACGAAGCCTCCTCGCATTCATTCCTGACCCTCCAATCATCTTAATCCCTTTATGTAGAAAATTTGAATAACTGATATATTATTCACCGAGATTCTCCTGATCACACACTATTTTAGCTTCATGCACAATACAAAATCTCTTCTACCATTACATGCGGAAATAAAATCAATTGCATGCGCACATTAAAACCATAAACAATCACACATATGAACACAGTATTTCATGGGAAAGTTTAAAGCTGAAAACCCCCAACTATCTGTATATTATATGTCATAGAGATCATGTAACAATAATTGTACAAAGCTCCTCACAAGCTCTCAACTGGCCCTCAAACCTCAATTGCTACACTAATCGAAGCTAGTCCATAAGCCTGCTCCCGATCTTACTCACTTGATAGCCAGCCTCTATTGCATAATCAATCTTTGCTTAGGATGGCTCATTAAATAGCAAGAATTGTATACTACACAATCCTCTTGGGCTTCTCAATCCTTTGGTTTTTGCCAATATGCAGTATAGTCACAACCGATAGTTAACACCCAATATTTTCACTTATCTCAATACCTTTGGCTCTCCAGAAGCTTGTCAGCCTGCTTGAAGTTAAGCTGATGTATTCTTTAGTTGATTAATGAGTTTATAATTATTGAATTAATTAATAATTAATTCACACCACTCTCACTAGTGTATCAATCAGTTAGACTAGATACAACTAGCTCAACTATGTTTAGATTAGTTAAACTAAACACAACTCCATTAACTTCCTCAATCAACTCCACCAACTCTGTCACATGAGTTCTAACTGAAGCATCCATGAAATAGCTCCACTTAACCCTCGGGAATAGCGTAATTCCTTCTGTCAGCTCCTGTGCCACATCTGTGCACTTAACTAAAGTGCTCCAAGAGAATAAGATAATGTTTAGAGTCCAAATATTATTAAGAGCTAATAATATTCGACATATCTACTTTTAGACTGGCAATATAAAAATAGATTCCGCCCAGTATGTCTAAAAATAGAAGTCCATCTATTTTTCCAACTTGACCAACCATCCACAAATAGCATCCTGCAACTCATAGAACATGATCCATATGTCTAGAAATAGACATAGTCTAAAAATAGACTTTGCGCCAAAAATAGCCTGCGGGCCCACTTAGTGAAGGCGACTTCTTTCCACTAAGCTCATCATCTTGTTGCAATCTCAACACTCCCTCTCAACAAGATAATGATTATCTGCCACCCCTATCCTGCCTCTGTGGTATTCGAATTTGCTCCTGGTGAGTGCCTTCGTCAAGATATCAGCATCCTGATCCTCCGTGGGAATATATGAAAGTAACATGATCTTCTGCTGCACACAATCTCTGATATGATGATACCGATCCGTGAAGCCATGCCGCCTCAACTCATCCTCCTGTCTGTACCATGATCCATATCCCGATGTGCCTCTGAGATATCTCAATACATGCTTGCCTGCCTTCCAGAAGAGCTTGGTAGGCTTAACCATAGCTTGTGAAAGCTGGTTAACAACATAGCATATGTTGGGTCGTGTATTGACCAGATACATAAGCGACCCCACCAACTGTCGATAAACAATGGCATCCACTACCTCCGCTGAAGTAGCATCCTCCTTCCCCCAACCACCAGGAAGAGGAGTATCAACAGGCTTGCAGCCATGCATGTTGAAATTCTCCAGTATCTCCCGGGCATACTTACCCTAAGAAACAAACAGTCCACCACTGCGCTACCAAATTTCCAATCCTAGGAAATAATGAAGGAGGCCCAAGTCCTTCATCTCAAACTCCTTTGAAAGATCAGCCTTGCATGAGTGTATCAACAGTTCATCACCTGTCAAAATCAAATCATCTACATAAAGTAAAATGATCAGCAACTTACCCTCCACCACTATCTGGTATAGGTTCGGATCCGCCTCACTCTTGGAGAATCCAAGTCCGGTGAAATAACTGTCTATCTGTGTGTACCAAGCACGAGGTGCTTGTTTCAACCCATACAACGCTCTCTTGAGCCTGCACACATGCGACTCGTTGCTGAAGATCTTGAAACCTTCGTGCTGCTCTATGTGCACCTCCTCCTCAATGTCTCCATTGAGGAACGTAGTATTCACATCCATCTGATGAATGTGCCACCCCATCTGCGCTGAGAGAGCAAGAATCGTCCGTATGGAAGAATACCTTGCGACAGGTGCAAAGGTCTCCTCATAATCGATCCCCTCAATCTATGAGAAGCCTCGGGCAACAAATATTGCCTTGTACCTCTCCAATCTCCCGTTAGCTGCCTGCTTCACTTTGTAGATGCATCTCAAACCCACCACTGATTTCCCTTCCAGCCTTGGGACAATATCCCATGCACTGTTTCTGACAATCGAATCATACTCTTCCACCATGGCATCTACCCATGCGGGATCCTCCACAGCTTCCTCGAAAGATGATGGCTCTGTCACGATAAAATTGCTTATAAGAGCCATGTATCCAGTATACCGATCAGGTGACTGTCTCTGTTTGCGCTGTGATGTAGGTGCTCCTACAACTATCCGCATCTTAGGCTTGATCGCTCACATTACATGAATGTGCCCTCTCATGGTTATTTATTTAGCCCAGTGGTCTCTTCCACTCATGAACCTCATCTTGTAGCTACAATCCACATCTTTGAACTCATCTTAGAACTAATAGCTCCTCACCTTTCCGAGTAAGTGTGGCTCCCCTCTCAGAGTAGACACTTCATGGCTTTCTCCTCATGAAATTTGACATCGTCCTTTCATGATGTGCAAGCTATGGAAAATACACACGATAATTGTGGGGTGTATCAGTGTACCCCAAAAATATCCCAACCTCTGCGGTCAGCTCCAGCTTCTTCCTGGCATCCTTCGTCACATGAATGTAAACAGGTGAACAAAAAATCCTCAAATGGGAAATATTAGGTTGCTTACCAGAAAACACCTCCTCGGGTGTATTCATGCCAAGTATCCTGTGAGGAAAACGGTTCTGCACATATACTGCAGTATTGCATGCCTCAGCCCACAAGTGTATGGGAAGGCCTTGATCATGTAACACCGCCCGTGCAACACCCATGATTGTTCTGTTCTTTCGCTCAACAACCCCATTCTGCTGTGGGTTATGAGGTGCTATGAGCTCTCTTCGAATTCCTTCTGCGTTGCAAAAGTCCTTGAATTCTCCAGAGATGAATTCACCACCATTGTCACTCCTAAGAGCCTTCACCTGCTTCCCCGATTCTTTCTCAACCAATGCCTTGAACTCACAGAACTTTGAGTATGTCTCGCTCTTCTTTTGCATGAAGAAGATCCAACACTTCCGAGAAAAATCATCAACAAATATCACATAGTACCTGTGCTTTGCTGTCGAAGCTACTGAGAAAGGTCCACACACGTCTGTGTGAATTCTCTCAAGGATCATCGTGGCACGACTATCCTTCTCGTGAAAGGTGGCTTTCATAAATTTTCCCAAGGTACATCCCTTGCACTGATCTGACTGCGCAAGAGTACCCTTAGGAAGCCCAGTAGAAATCTGCTGCAGTATCTTCAAAGCTCCATGGTGAAGGTGGCCCAATCTCCGGTGCCACAACTCGCCATCATCACGGCTCACCACTCCTTCTGCCTTGCCTACAATTTTCATCCATCTACACAATTGATAAAGTTCTTAACCCGAACCCCTATCACTCCAGGTCTCTGATTCTTTTCTTTGTGACCTTCTTCTGTCAAAGCACTGTCTCTCTTATCTTCACCTGCCACAGAGATGTTCTTCAATCTCGGAACATGCATCACTTCCTTCATCTGAAGAACACGGACTCCTCTCGAAAATCGTGCGATACAGTCTTATCTACCATCATCGCCCATCTCGATGTGCACTCAAGATATTTCTCGGCCAGTCCGATAAAGCAAATCTTGATCTCCTGTCATGTGAAAAGATGCACCACTGTCAAGAAACCACACTGAACCCATCACACTTGAGACCAAGCATGCGATCAGCGAAAAATCCAGCTCAAACTGCGAGGCTAAGGCCTCTCCAGCTATAGATCCAGTAGCCTGCTTATTTTTCTTCTTCTGTGGACAACTAGTGGCGTAATGTTCGTGTTGGTGACAGTGAAAGCACTTCACCTTGGACATGTCTTACTTCTTGCCTTTCGCACCGGATTGAGAAGATTTCTTGCTCTTCCCCTTCTTTTCTTTGGCAGCCAAAGCGCAATTTTCTTCATCTGAGTTCTTTGATGAAGATTCATCCCTGGTACTTCACCTTATCTCCTCTTGCACAAGATCCGACCAAAGTCGCTCCCATCTTGCCAATTTCTCCCGACCATTGACAGAGTCCTGATAGGAATGCCAACTCTTTGGAAGCCCAAGGAGAGCCAATCTCACCAAGTCCTCGTCATCAACAGTAACCCCCACACTTCCCATCTCATCCCTGCATTGCATGAACTTCGTGAGGTACTTGGGCATACTGTCGCCTTCCTCCATTTTTATGTTTCTGAGTTTATCCTTGAGCGCCAACTTCCTCTGGTCGCTCTTGCTTTGAAATAAATTTTTCAAAGCTTTCCACATCAAGAATGGAGAAGCTTTACCATGAAGGCTGGACATTATGTGATCCTTCACACCTTTCAACAGAATCCTTCGACACTTTGTTGTCTTCTTTTGCCATGCATCAAGTACGATAGCATCACTAGAAGTAGGTTTTGGAATTTCTGCATCTATGAACTCCTTCAACCCATTGTCATCCAACACTGCCTTCATCCTGTCCTTCCATGCAATATAATTCGAGCTACCCTCAAGGGCATACTCCAATCGCAATCCGTTGAAAGACATCTCAACTTTGACACCAAGAAAACACTGCTGCAAATTCGAATTCCACCAACACAAAACTCAACCGCTTCAATGTTTTGCAATTGTTCCAATGATCAATATCGCTTTGATACCATGTAGAAAATTTGAATAACTGATATATTATTCACCGAGATTCTCCTGATTACACACTATTTTAGCTTCATGCACAATACAAAATCTCTTCTACCATTGATCATTACATGCGGAAATAAAATCAATTGCATGCGCACATTAAAACCATAAACAATCACACATATGAACACAGTATTTCATGGGAAATATTAAAGCTGAAAACCCCCAACTATTTGTATATTATATGTCATAGAGATCATGCAACAATCATTGTACAAAGCTCCTCACAAGCTCTTAGCACAACCTCCAATTGCTACACACTAATCAAGATAGATCTAGCAAAACACATGCTCCAATATTTTCCACTTGATAGCCAACATCTATTGCGTAATCAATGTTGTAGGATGGCTCATTAAATAACTTGAACCACCTGGCTTGTAATGCGCAATCCTCATGGGCTTCTCCAATCACTGGTTGTTGCAAATATGCAACAGTATAGTCACAACTGATAGTTAACCTGCTCTTTCACCTATCTCTGCACTGGTCTCCATTGAAACTGTCCATGCATTGAAGTTAACTGATGTATTCTTTAGTTGATTCAGCAGTTTTATAATTAGTGAATTAATTAATAATTAATTCACATCTTCACTAGTGTATTAATCACTTAGACTAAATACGACTAAGTTCAACTATCATTTAGATGGATTCGCCGAACAAAACTCCATTAAATCCTCGATCAACTCCACCAAACCTACCAAATGATTCCCTGGCAGAAGTATCCATGCGTAAGCACGCCTTTGAGAATGGCTAATTCCTCCTTGACCTCTTATTACCACATCTGTGCCCATAAGCCGAAGTGCTATAAGAGAATAAGATAATGTTTATAGTCCAAATATTATGAGAGCTAATAATATTCGACATATCTATTTTTGAACTAGCAATCTAAAAATTAGATCCTCCCCAATATGTCTAAAAATAGAATTCCTATTCACAGCATTCAACCATCACAAAAAACATCACGCAGCTCATAGAACATGATCCATATGTCTAAAAATAGACTTTGCGCCAAAAATAACTGCTTAGTGAGCGACTTCTTTCCACTAAGCTCATCATCTTGTTGCAATCTCAAAACTTTGTCAGCGTTAAACCAAGCCGATAAACCTTCCTATTTACATTTCCTATCGGATTAATTTTAAACCGTCGATCTCCACTTACCGAATCAACGATGAAGATCATAGTACCTGGTCCCACCTTATTTCCCCACAGCTTCCTGACACATCTTAGCCGTTCTCTTCACTCAACCAAATCCGACGGCGCGGATTCCATATCGCATTTCCAAAGTGATTGAGAAATGTTGACAAAAAATTTTGCGAAAAAAATTGTTTTATGAAACCACCGCCCACTACATGTCCTAATTATATTGGATCGCATTCCTAAAGCTAAAAAAAAGTTACCGCCCAAGAGAAATGCAATAACCACTAATGGTTTCGCCTTCAAACGAAAAAACCACTCCCGCCATGTCAACTTGACCTGAAATTAATACTTCGCATGATCCATAAAAACTAAAGTTTTAACCATAGTTCTTGATCGTTTTTCATACCTGTGCACCCTATCCCTCTGAGAATTAATCACAAACACCATTGCAGAGCTAATTTCGAATTAATTTTCCATCCTAAGATCATTTCCACTCTGAACAGTTTCTATCGAAGACTCCCAGTGCCTTATACCAAACAAACGCAACCAGTTTGAAGACTGGTACCACCTGCAATCCTCTTCGACCGCAACCATACCTGTTCAAAGGTATTTTTCAGTAATCCAAGCCTCCAAATTTCAAATTTCTAAGTACAAAATCAAACTAATTTGAAATTAAAAGCCAAAAGTACTCATCTGAGAGTACTTAAACCTTGAAGAAACAAGGGAAACCCTATCAAAATTTTCCCAAAATTTTATGCTTCCTCATTAAGAATTTTAACCATCCGAAATCTATTCCTACGGTTAAAATACCTTTGAATTACTAAAGAAACCATTTAAAATCCATTTCCCACCTTTTGCACTGTACAAATCTGTATTTTCCTCATAAAACCCTCCCCCAGATTCCGAGTTTTTCCCAAATCAGCTTAATTGACCTTCTGCTTCCATAAAGAGCTGAGAAAACAATTTAATCTTGCTCATTTTCTTCAAAAATGACTAAGAAGCAGGTCACCCCTAGAACTAGAGATAGTCAACCTCAGAATCCTGCCTCCAGCAAGCTTCCAAATCCCAAACCTCCGAAAATTGATAAACCTACTCCTGTCCTAACTGCTGATTATACTGAAGTAGTCAGACCTTTACAGCCTCCTGTCACTACTGAAGAAAACAATCCTTTGATTGAATTAGATTACAGAATTGCTGATGCTACTCTTGAATTTGATCTTCTGGAAGTACATAACTAGTGTCAGGAAAAATTTGAGAAGAAAATGGCCAATGATATACCTGTATGGGACTCCAACTTGCCCAAATATGTGGTTGCCATCACCCATCTTACTCAGGATTTCATTAGGTTGTGTCAGATGCATTATATTCCTGATCAAAGATGCATGGTTAACAAAGATAGTGAGGTCCTATTTTACATAACTGCTGAATCAATCAATGATATGCTCCAACTAAGCCATAATCCACTAGCAGTATCATTGTGAATTGAAGACTTGACTCAGATGTATGTAGACCTTGATTTCCCTAGGAAGTTTGAAATCCTTCAAAACTTCATGCCCAATCATTTCAACCTTCCCAAGGTAAATCCACCTTATGATACTTTTGATTTTCCTAAAGGCTCCAGACAGGTCATTTCTATGCTGTCATTTATTTTAGGCTATGTCAATGATGAATTTACAGATGCCTCCATTTTAGGGTTCCTCTCCACTTTGTCTCCTGGAAAAAAGCCAGAATTGGTCTTTGACTTTTCCAAATTCATTGCTGACAATATACATTATCAACTAATAAAGTTACCTGATGAAGGAGTGTTCAGATATACATCATACCTGTTACATATTTTCCTTTTCTCTCAAGCATATAATTTTCCCTTTGCATTATAGAAGATGGATATGGAGGGCAAACCTCTTTCAGTAATATTTTGGACTTCTCTTCTCAGAAAAAACAACAGTGAGTACAGTTACAGTTATTTCAATGAATTATTTATCAGACCTGCCATGAGTTTGTTGGATAAAGTAGAGCCACCAAGGGTAAATGAAGAGAACAAAAGGATTTTACAGTTGTCTGAAAACTGTAAAGTTGGAGATTTGTATTTATATAAAAATCACACAGAAATCAAAGTGTATGGTGCAATTTTGGCTCCATACAAATTACCAAAGTTTCTAACCACAAGGATCTTTGCTTTGGAATACTTAAGAAAAATTTTAAATGCTCATGCTGTAAACTTTATAGCATCCAAAAAGAAGGCATAATTCAAATTGAAAAGTCAAATTGGCTCTTTCATAGTTAACAATAGAGATGCTTTGAAAGAAGTAAGCAGAAAATTAGCAACATTCAAGTTCCAAGAGAGTTTTTACTGGATCTATGACCCTTAGGGTATTCTGAGCAATATCAGGGTCCAATGCAAGTTGATCCCATTCCTCCATGAATCAAAGCCACTAATTGAAAAATATGCCAATAAGTTGGAATGGGTTGCAAACACTTTAATCGATGATGATCAGGAGATACAAACAAATAATCTACAGGAAAATCAAATGGACAGTACACAGGTGGTTACAGTTAACCAACCAGCAGAGGTATCCAATAAAAGGCCGAGGAAACAAGAAGGATATTTGGCAGAGACAATCATTGAAAACAAATTTAAAACAATCTACAACAAAAAGGCCAAAATGAATACTCTAGAAAAAGAAGGAGTCATAGATGTAGATGATACTAATGATCAACAAACAGATGATGAAGCCAACATGATTGTTAATGAAACACTCAGGGAAATTCAAAATGAACAGGTACAAGCACAGGGAAAAGGAAAGGAAATGATTGAAGTAGAAATGAATACAAAAGCTCCCTCTTTCTCTAAAACAACAGAAGAAACTGATTCTGATATTCAGAAGAGGTTCAAACAAATCATGGAAAAGAATGAAGAAATCAAGAATGAAGTTTATTCTAAACTTCTGAAGGAAAAACCAGGGGATAAAGACAGACTAGTGACAACATTTGATTACTCAACAAATAAAATGATCATGTCTTTTCTCCAACCTGTGGTAACAGATCCAAAATCAGCCACAGACTATAGGAAGACAGAATTTGCAGTGAATGCTGATACTATTCATGAACTAGATCAGATAGAGTTCCATAGGAGTGCATCAAAGATGCTATATTCAAAGGTAGTAAGCAAGACCATGAGTGCTACCATGCTTCACAAAACTGTATCTAATTTGCAGACCCAAATGAAATTAGATAAAGCATCTCTTCATTCTAAGGATTTAAGGATCAAGTCCTTAGAAGATTTGGTGATTGAAATAGGAGCAAATCCTTCTAATATTGAATTTGCTAAGAAGTTGATAAGGCAAAATAATGAGGATATTGTAGCCTTAAGAAAGCAACTCAAATTGCCACAGAGTGAGCACCCTCAGGCAAAAGAAGTTCTTCAGGAAAAAACAGAAAAAGAGGAAACTATGCAACTTGTTTTGAAGATGACAACTCAGATTAAAAATATGGAAAATCAAATAGAATCTTTAATGCAAGAAAATTAAAGTTTGAAGAAAGCTTTGGAAGTCCCCATTTCCACAGTTATTCCAACTGTAAGTATAGCTATTCCCTCTACATTGGCAGAACATTTGGCACTGAAAGGAGTATTGGCAACAACAGTGTCAATTACTTCTAAAGATATCTCTGCCACTTCTTCATCTACTTCACAGGTAAATTCGACAGGGGAAACAACTGCTATAGTAAAGGCTATGGAAGACATGTGCTTGAAAGATAAAGAGATAATCAGCTTAAAAGGTACCATCAAAAATCTTGAAACATCTAACAGAGATGCCTTAATCACTTCCAAAGGACATGAGAAGAGAGCCAACATATTGCAGGAACAGGTAAAGATTCTTCAACACCAGGTTAATCTCACTGAGCATGTATCTTATATCAAAAATTATCTTTGGAACAACATCATTCAGGGCATACATTTAAAATGGCCCTCAATTCAAATTATTTATGAACAAAAAGAGTTACTCAAAGCAGCCCAAATAGAAATAGAGAAAACAAAAGACGAACTGGCTGACAAACCTACTCAAGCCTTGAGACTTATTACATTTTTGAATAACAAACACAGAGAAGAGCTTGAAGAGCTAAAAATTCAGGACAAAACTGAAAGCATACTCCAAATCAAAAAAGTCATGAATAAGAGAAATATGATGAATAATTTGGAAGACAGATGCAAGGACATGAACTTGGCAATCACAAGATTTTGGGCCAAATACATAGTACTGTCACAAGTAGGACTTCCAGACATTCATGCTTTGAATGAAAAATTGATGGCACAAAAAGATTATGATAACAAAATCAGAGCTTATGCCAAAGAGCAGGTCAAAAAACCTTTACCACAAGGGTCTCCTACTGGTAAAGTCATTTTGGAATATTTTGAAAACTTGTTCTTTTTACAAAATGAGATCAAACATATTTTCATGGTTAAGCCCAATTTTGCTAAGTATACAGAGGCAGATGAAAGTTACAGGAAACTGAAGAGTATGAGAATTCCCAGTGCAGAGAAATGGCAAGAATTCACTGATTTACTGTGAAAATTTGCAGTCAAAGTATATCAAGATGAAAAATCAATGGTTAAAGAGTATCAGTGGTCAAAGTGTATCAGTGAAAACAAAAGTTACTGCTGGTTATTTTTAATTTACAACAGTAAATAGTGAAGAAACAGAGTAAAAGAGTATCAGAGCAGAACGTGAAAGAAGAGGAGTATACTACAAGTCCTCTTCCACAATATATTGTCCCAAGTGCCAGCAATATTTCCAGTAAGACAAATAATCTGTTTGATTAGATAAATTGTTCTATTTTTCTTGTAAAAGAGGACAAATCGCCCATCTGTTTTGCAGCTGTCCCTCTTCTTATTTAATAATTCCTATTTTCTCTTGAGATATTCTCTCAAACTTTCGAGATATTTTGTAAACAATTTACTTGTATAAATACTTCATTCTTCGAAGTATTTTGTGTGGAATAAAATTATCAAGACTACTATAGAATTTTTTGTTGAAAACATTGGGATTTTATGTGAGTTAAGTTGAAGCAGCAGGCTAGAAACTGAAGCAAATAGACATCATAACTAATGATCCTCCTGGTGATCAGATGAGTATTGTATCTTCCAGTTTTCATTGTTTATTTCTTTAAGTTTCATTCATACATCTTTTGTTATTTTCCATCTTAAATGAATAACTAGGAAAGGTATTACAGAATCAGTGTAAAAAGTTCTCTATTCTTACTAGTTTTCATGTTTATGTTTTCTGCTGATTTCCATACTTTAGAATTCTTAATTTCTCTTTAGTCTCGTTTGACGTCAATTTCCCTCTTCCTTTTCTGTGATCTAAGGATTCTTAACTGCCCTTAGTCCAGATCATACCACTTCATCAAAATAGCCTTTTCAAACCCTCTAAAGATCATCTATCTTGCCCTTAGTATATTTGTTCTTTTGACCTTAGTTTTCTAGTCTTGTTTGATATAAATTTGACTCCATTGCCCAATGGTTAGGTAGATCTTTCTATGGTTTCCTTTGTAGTCCTTTATTCCCACCAACATTCAAAAAATCAAACCAAATTTTCCACTCATAGCTAGCCTAAAATATTATAACCAATCAAGCTAAATTTTGAGGAGAGATCCCTCTCCAGAATTTCGGAAGGCTAGATCCTGAATTTCAAAAGAGGTTCTTGGTTACCCCTGGTTTTCTTTAACTATAAACCAAAATCCCACAACCTAAGAATTACTAGGGTGATAACAGACCCATTCATCCCAAGTCCTTTCACACCATACCTCCATCCATACAGATAAGTGCTTGCGTGGGTCCCTGCGGCCGAGGAAAATCTCCATGGGTAGATTGACCAGTGGTTCGAATAGTAGGATCATCATTCAACGACATTCCTCCCAATCCTGGAAAGTTCCCTTATGAGTTTCCCACCATCGCGCAGGTGTTGTGTGCGTAACTAGGTTAAGCGCCCAAATCCTACGTTCCCTTGGGACTTCTGCTTCGAATGCTCTAAGGAAATCCCTAACACTAATAGAATCATCAAAATAGGGCAGCTCTCTTACTTCTGAGGAGATACACCAAAACATCTTTGTGTTTTTAAGGCATCGTAGTGCAGATACATCATGCAATTGGTTCTGCCAATTTTCGATCTCTTTGTCTGAGTCAGAGATACATTCGATGTCCTTCTCCCAGCAGAGCGCGCCATCAGCCATAGGGTTAATCCAATCCTCATCCCATGTAGTCAGTTTATAGATATGTTCAACGTCGTCTTCTTCTCGCACTGGTTATATATACCGCTCACCCTCTGTCGGATATAGAGGGACTATTACTCGTGTTCCCTCGTTCTAAAAAACCATGCTCCTTTTCTTTAAGTTGATAATATCTCCCATGTCTATAGCCTAGTCCAGTCCCAAGAGCGCAGGGTAAGAGTTCACATCTTCGACAATTTTAGTTACCTCAAAGTCTACGTAAACCTTAACTCTCGCGATATCCACCATAATATTTGATAACCTTCCTAACGGTATGATCTTCTGTTGGTTAGCCATACGCAGCTATATAGTAGACCATTCCAGCTTGGGTTCTCCCATCCTCTGCCAAGTCTGTTTGGGCAGGACATTTGCATTGGATCCTAAATCCAGGATGACCTGATCCATTTCATAATTGCCAATCTGTGCAGTTAGCCGCATTTCCCGACCCATGCGTTTCTTATGCCTATAAAGTTTTTGGACATCTTAACATCTGTTGGAGGGTCAATATTTTCTGTGCAACTATCTATTAATGCTTGAAGGTTCTATACTTCTTTCTATTTGTGTAGCAGCTTCATACATGCTTGCAGGAACAACTTAACTTCTTCGTCCGCTTTTAGATTCGTGAGGGCCTTTGAGGTAGATGCCTCATTTTTGGAAAATTCCTTTCTGGCTTCCAGGAAGGTTTATTTCTCCTTTTGTAGGTCCAAGCTCTCCTTTTTGTCAGTGGTTTTTCTGATAAGGGGTTCGGCTGCAGCTCTTTCCTCAACTCCTCCAATGGCCATGCCACTACACGTAATTACATTAATACTGTGTCTTTCATCATGCAGCTCTGCCTTAACCCTGTTTACATTATATGTTGGTGTCTGATGTTTCTCCTGCATCTTTGCTATTAGTACACGAAAGGCTTCGATGACGTGATCGAACTGCGTGCAATATCTGCAAGATTGGCGTGAATGGTTTGGATAGTCTCTTGCGAAGTTCCCTACCTCTCCACAATTATAGCAGATCAATTGTCCTCTTCCCCGACCTGCACTTCCACCTCTTCCCCCCCCCCCCAGCCTCTGGCAGGGGAGCCTCCTCGTCTAGAAGGGGATAATGGTGATGAAGGGTCAGCCTGCACCCTGTACAGGTTTTCTCTATCTTTCATTAAATCATATGTCCGACAGTTGTGCTCATCATGTCCCATAGATGAGCAAAATCTGCACCACTGTTGATTCAATTCTGGGAAATAGGCACCAAGTCGGGGAAAGTGGTTGGTATCATGTAATCCGACTACTCAGTAGTCGGCGCACCATAATGTGGGGGTGCTCGGTCCCACATCTTCTTTAGGGCGCAATGGGTTTGGCCCCCCAGCCTGCATGTAGTCTAGTAGCAGAGGGCACTGATCCTTGGTGTGGCCCGACACCTTGCACCTTATGCACCAAATGTATGGGCTAGATTCTTTTCCTTGCTCCTTTCACAAATTCTGGATTTCTAGGTACATTGCCTCCAATTGGCCCTGGATATGCTGCACCCCAAATTGGGTATCATCCCTTAGCGCAACTTCTAGCTTCATGGCAACTTCCGGGGATTTTTATTGCATATCAATCATCTGCTGACCCATAGGCCTGCGCAGGTGTGGTAATAGCATGCCAATGAACCATTCCTTGTGTTTTCTATCCTCATATTTAAATTTTCCATTCCTGATAAATTTCTTCAACCGCTGATCAGCCTCCCATATAGACTCTGTAGGTCCCTGTTTAAAATATTTCAAATTAATCACAAGTTGAGCGTAGGACTTAGGCTTTCGAAAATGTTGTTTTAAGGCATCCTTAATCTCTTGTATTGATGGATCCGCATGTGGCCA
Source organism: Pinus albicaulis (assembly GCA_034641835.2). Lineage (NCBI taxonomy): Eukaryota > Viridiplantae > Streptophyta > Pinopsida > Pinales > Pinaceae > Pinus > Pinus albicaulis. Next base: position 9,232,434 of record CM076571.1, read on the forward strand.
ACGTACCCCATGAACCAATCCAAGGCCCTTCCTTTAAAGGCCAGGGATAGCTGCGCCCTTTTTACAACATCGCTAGCAACATTTTGTGTTGTCCATACCGATTCCGCTACGAACCAAAATCCGTCCATGTCCTCATCCCCCACACCCTTAAAGATGGGTAGCTGCATGTGTGTAGCCATGTCTTCTTCCAATGGTGGTGGAGGGGTAGGAGAGTTCTTGCCCTTACGTTGATTTAACGGTGGTGTAACCAGGGGATCAGTTTCTGCGTGCGTAAGCAGCTCTCTTAAGGGACTATAGACGGATTTGTCCCTTTATCGATTGATTCTGTAGTATTTACCACTTCATGTCATAATTTCACTCTGATTGGAGGTCATTAACTCGGTGTGTCTGCACAGAATACCCTTTTCGCACAATAACATCTTAATCAGTAGTAGAAACATTTGCAAGAACTTACCTCGAAATCCTTTGAAGAACCTCCGCTTAGCTTCAGAATAAGATACGAATTGATCGACTGCGAATTCTGTTACAAATAATCCCAACAAACTATCCACCCAGTGATCTACGATCCGGGTGATTGTGCTATCAGCCTTCTCCAACCGTTGGATAGATTTAGGAGTCCATTGCGTAACCTTATCGTCTTTCCAACAAGTCTGGAATTCTACTAACCTTGCTAGCCACTCCTGTAGCTCGTGTGCGAAATTTACAAAGAAAATTTCGTATACCTCTGTAAAGATATACTTGTTCTTCCACTTTTCCGCAATCAACTTTGTGCTGCGATTCTCTTTTATGGAAAATTCTTGAGTTTGTTTTTCGAACTAGTCTTCAAGCTCAGGCTTCTCAGGCTGCCAATGACCTCGTGGCATTACCCGATCTTTCTCTCAAAATGATCCCACTCCTAGCAATAGAACCATTTGTTGGCTTGAGGAGTCCTGACCCAAGTTCATAGTTAAGGTTTGCCAACAAACCCCTATACCACTGGCCCTTTCGGCAATGACCTACTTGCGTAGGCCATGGTCTCACCCGAAGAAGTATGGGAGGGTTCTGGAACCAGGTTTCCACACCCTGAGAGAAAGAAAGTAATTACGACAACTTTTTTAAGGTCTATCAGATTTGTGTAGAAGAAATCTTATCGCAGAACCCTTAACAATATACTTGCAGAATGAGGTGCTCATAAACCCATAGATAACATAAATAAAGCAACTATTACTAATCAGATCTCAGTAATACCTCCGCATCCACGTGCACATTAATATTAATCAACATACAGGATCATTGTAATACCATAAACACAGCTAGTTATTATAACACAGAGATATATTGATCGAACAGATTTATCTTTCATTAGCTTCCAAAATCCACTTATAGACCCAATTCCCTACCTGCGCACACAGCCAGTGAGGTCCGCACACAGCAGGACTGAGGATCTCCGCGCACACAGCCGGTGGGAGTCCTTACCTAATACAACCCAAAATAGATCTCAACTGTTCGCAGCTATCATAAACCATACTTAGCCTACCTCTAGACTCAATCTATCCATCTATTTATAGCATTGTAGCCTGTGCTATCCTATGGTCTGCAAACTGTGGTTTGCGAACTCTTGGTCTACCCTTTGACCCATTATAATACATTGGGGACTTTGACCTGCTCCAAAGCCCCTACATTAGACTAATTATTACAAAATTTATATAAAAAACGTAGCTAGGGGACCCTGTTCCAACATGCCTTGTTAAACCCCACTGGGTAAGGTGCACTAATCTATGCCAATGGGCTTATTTGGGAATTTGGATACCATCTTCAAATGTGATGAAGCATCCTTGGGTTTCCCATGAGATTTCCCTTTGAAACAAAAATAGTGACCATTACGTTGACCATGAAAAACAAAACCCTTGAGGGAATATTGTGACCATACGAAGAAATGACTATATACGCTTCATTTCTAAACCATGTAATTCTGGGTGAAAAAGACAACGAGGCTGAACTTAAAAGGTCACAAAGTTCTGCTGAGATTAAAAAAAATATGATTCAAGAAAGAAAACTGGAAATGTACTGATACAAGGAAAACTTGAGAGAAGTGCTTTTCACTTACTGAAACACCACACAAATACGTGTTAACTCCTCATACATGTCAGCATTGCATAGAATCTCTTAATCAATAAGGAAAAATAAAATAAAAATTGGAGGACATAGGCACCAGAAACAATAGCTTATAATCATTTCACTAGTAAGATTGACATAGTGTTAAACCATTCTAGCTGTGGTCTGCTCTGACATAGTGTTAAACCAGGTTTCCATTCTAGCTGTGGTCTGCTCTGACACACAAATGGTAGGAACCTCATAAAGACAGAGGCCTAGTGGAAGCCTCGAGTGATTTTGATGAAGTAGATATCCTTCATGCACTTGAGCCAAAGGAACTCCTCATACATGTCAACATTGCATAGAATCTCTTAATCAACAAGGAAAAATAAAATAAAAATTGGAGGACATAGGCACTAGAAACAATAGCTTATAATCATTTCACTGGTAAGATTGACATAGTGTTAAACCATTGACCAGGTTTCCATTCTAGCTGTGGTCTGCTTTGACACACAAATGGTAGGAACCTCAGAAAGACAGAGGCCTAGTGGAAGCCTCGAGTGATTTTGATGAAGTAGATATCCTTCATGCACTTGAGCCAAAGGAAGACCATTCCTTGTAGTGTAGCCCATCTGGACATGTTTTTTGAAGCCTTTCGAAAGGGAGAAAGGCAAAGGAAAGAAAATGTCCATGTACTCATTATACATAAGGTTTTATAGGAAACTATTGCATTTTTACAGTACGAGTAACTAATAATTGAATTTCCATACTCAAATATTTTGTGGGAAACTATTGTATTGTTATGAAACTCATGATAATTTTCACAGTTAAGAATAAAGTCTACAAAAATGTTCCCAAAATTCTCTGAATCTTCCATAACTTTGCATTCCTTCCAAACTAGGCTAGGATGCACTAGTACAAAACCAAAGCTGAGATGCACTAGTCTAATCCAAAGGTAAGATGCATTAAGTAAATTCACGCTACATTTTACTTTTCTACGACAGATTACCTTTTTTTTTGTCATTCACATGAAATATGTATAGATCACGTGAAATTGACAAAAATAAAAATTCAATTATGATAAAAAAAACCAAGGACATAATATAGTAGTTGTATACAAAGTTTATGCATTCAATGCCAAAACCTTCTATGAGAGCATAACACACCATGAAAGAACAAGAAAAGCAAATTAAATCCACAAACAAACAACTACTAGGAATTGAAACAACTAGTGGTTGTCGATAGCATTACGTAAGATTCTGCTCTAGCTTTCTTGATCCGATTCTTCATCATCATAGTATTCATCATCCTTTGCACTAGCGCCCTGATATTTCATGTATTCAGACACCAAATCATTCATGTTTCTCTCTGCTTCAGTGAATTCCATCTCATCCATGCCCTCACTAGTGTACCAATGCAAGAAGGCTTTTCTCCTAAACATGGCAGTAAACTGCCCGTTCACTCTCCTGAAAATTTCCTGAATGGATGTTGAGTTCCCAATGAACGTGGACGACATGGAGAGGCATTTAGGCTGGATATCACATGCACTGGATTTCACATTGTTGGGGATCCATTCCAAAAAGTATGATGTATTCTTGTTTTGAGCATTCATCATCTGTTCATCCACCTATTTGGTGCTCATCTTGCCTCTGAACATGGAAGATGCAGTCAGATACCTGCTGTGACAGGGATCTGCAGCACACATCATGTTCTTGGAATCCCACATCTGTTGTGTCAGTTCTGGAATGGTGAGGGCTCTGTATTGTTGTGAACCACGTGAAGTCAATAGGGAAAATACCACCATAAAGAAATGAAGATGGGGGAAGGGGATCAAATTCACTGCCAGCTTCCTTAGATCTGAGTTAATCTAACCAGGGAACCTCAAGCAGTAGGTGACTCCACTCATTGTTGCAGATATCAAATGGTTCAAATCATCGACTAAAATAAACAATATCGAATACATAAGTTATACTGAAAAAGACAGACTGTGGAGATTACTTTATTCACCTAGATAAACTAGGTATTAAAATACATAAGAGCTGAAGTAAAAGAAACTAACATTTTCATGTGTGGGGTCCCATGAGACAATTAAATATAACACTTAAACTTACCAAAGAAACTAACACAGATCTACAAAACATGTGTATTAATATGTGTTGAAGAGTTTAGGCTGGATTTACCCTGCAAATCTAGGGCGCTCTACAACCCTGGTGAAGATAGGGACAACTTCAAGAGTTCAGGCTGGTTTTACCCTGCAAATCTAGGGCACTCTACAACCTCGACGAAGATAGGGACAAATTGAAGAGTTCAGGCTGGTTTTTCCTTGTAAATCTACAGCGGTCTACAACCTTGGTGAAGATAGGGACAACTTTGATGCATGCATTCTTAAAAAATGTAAACAATATTTTAATGCTAACAATAGATTAGGCACATAGAGCATAGGCAGTAACAAAGCACATCTAAATACAGATAAAGAGGTAGGATAGAGCCAAATTGACATGGGTTGTGCCCATTTTAATTACAATTAGATTCACAGAAAGAGGAAGGATGTACTGGACCACAGAGAGAGAAAAAAAAACAATCAACACCATATTTCCATGCGGGCGACACTAAAATTTCTAAAGGATTAAGGAGTTATGGCTAGTTTTACCTTGCAAATCTTGGCCTCATATTTCATAGGGATAAAGCCAGATTTAGATAGGTTGTGCCCATTTTAGCTATAGTAGGCTTCATAGAAAGAAGCAGGATGCTCTGCAATGACAGAGACAAAAAACCCAATTAAAGACATTTACTGAGTAAAACAAAACCCATTAAAACTCAGATTTAGATGGTTTTGCTCTGGTTTATTTACTGATTACACCCTAATTTAAAGAGGTCATATACAAAACATGTAGAGATGTGAACTAATCAAATACGGTGTCGTTTAAGTGCAACAATGTAGAAACTAATCCCATCTGAAGAGCATAACATTTACCCTGTAAACCGAGCTTTGATATGCATTACCAAATGCATTTGTGAAACTATTTATATGCAACCTCGAACTTATCAGTATCAAGGCATGTGTAAAAAGGCTTGAGAAAATATACTTACAACTAGGAGTTGTGAGCTTGAAAGTCCTGAAGCAGATGTCATAAAGGGCCTCATTGTCCAGTACCATAAACTCATCTGAATTCTCCACCAACTGATGCACAAAGAGTGTTGCATTGTAAAGCTTCACCACTGTATTAGACACCTTGGGAGAAGGGAAAATAGAGAAGGTAAGTATCATTCTATCAGGGTACTCCTCCCTGATATTAGAGATCAAAAGGTTTCGCATCCCAGATCCAGTAGCTCCTCCCCAAGAATGACACACTTGAAACCCTCCACAGCAAAAAACCACAACAATTTTCACAACTGAAAACCTACATTCAAATAATAAGTTCAAGGGTTTGAATTTGAAACACACATACCTTGAAGAAAATCACATTTTTCTTCCTCCTTCCTGACTACATCCAGCACAAAATCGATGAGATCAAACCCCACTAACTAGCACTATTAGACTTGCCGAAGCAATCACCAGCATTCACCAGCACACTTCGAAACATTCAGACTGGCATATTTATACAAAAATTTGAGGTGGAGAGGCAAAGGGGCTCAGATACTCAGGAAATCACCTCCAACTTCCAAGCCCCAACCAGTAAAAAAATGGGGGTGAATTCCTCCAGCTTCCAAGCCCCAACCAGTAAAAAATGGGGGCAAATGTCACTCCAATCCCCCTGATCCAGTAAATCCCAGGGCGAATGCCATTAAAATCCGCTCCAAACCAGAAAATCGAGAGGTGAATCCATGGTTTAAGGTTTATGTACATTTATTTTTTTGGGCTAACAACTAATAATTAATTATTTTTAAAATAATTATAGGGCTAACTATATAAAAATATACAAAAGGGGTTTTATATAAAAAATGCGCCCCTCCAAAATTTAAAACCCTTCAAAATTCACCTCTAAAATTTTCCCTGCTCAAACGACAAAGAACGAAATGAAGAAACTGTTAGCTGCAAAAGGCTCATACACTCTTGAATATGAATTGAATAAATTCGGAAGCTGTCAAAGAAGGTTCTTTCCTCCTATGAGAAGTATCACTTGTTTTGCCTGCCACAAACCTGGACATATTGTGGCATACTGTAAGACAAAGAAAATCCAGTCCAACCAACAAAAGATGCAGAAAATGAAAATACTACCTCAAGTAAACAATGGAGAGGACAACCTTTCACCAGGTACACTAATCGTTTCCATGGTTACTGTTTTTCATGCAATGAATTTGGACATAAATATTTTGAATGTAAATTGTGTTAAAAAAGGGGAACAAAATATTATACATCAGCTCAAACGTATCTTGGTAAAATAAGATGTTGTGTATGTGACAAGCTTGGTCACAAAGCAAAAGACTATAAGCTGCCATATACATTAAAGAACTCTAGACAGATGATGGAATCCAATAAAATCAGACAAAACTGTGAATAAAAAAGAAGTGCAGACATTATGAAGAACCCCAATAAAGTATGGAAGGAAAAGAGAAAGGGGGAGCCTATTACTTCAATAACATAATGAATCCATCATAGTCTCAAGGGGAGCTGCTCTAGGAAGAAACAAAAATATCCAGCTAGTAATAGATAAGAAGCAATATCCCAGGGGGAGATCAGTTCATAAATAGTCCTCATAAAAGTAGTCTAAGAAGAGCTCCTTGGAATAAGAACAACTAAAAGTTTAGGAAGGGAAATGAAAATTCCTCTGACTGAGAACTATAGAGGAAGAAGGATACCTAAAGCATTCAATAACCAACAGGTTGATGTAAGGAGAGAAGGCATCAAGCAGCATGGTGGTAGAGGGAACATCAACCATGAACATGTAAGCTAAGAAGACAACAACACACTAAGTGATGAGTGGTTAAAATCACAAAAAGTTATGTTTTGAGCTATAGAACTGGAAAGATCCATAGAGGATGATCACACTGTGCATCACACTACAAGAGTTAACAATGAAACAAAATTAAGAAGGATGAGTAAGAGAAATGTTTATAATCATTATATCATTACATCATTCATCTATATAAGGTACCCTTGGAGGAAAGTAGTTAAATGAGTGATAAAACTATGAGTGGTCTGCCCTTGTAGAATCCAAGTAAATAAATTGAATATGTCTTCCCGAAGATCATTATGTTAGAATAGTTGAAGTGTATATAGAGCAGCAATGATTCTGGAGCAGTCCTAGAAAGGAATATGCAGTGATGTTCTTTTAAAACAGAATGACAAAATAAGCAAAAGGTTAATGATGCCAAGATCAGATTCAATATATTGATGATTGCTGTGGAGAGATCAATAGTAAAATCTATGAAGGTTGTCTTAACTATGGGTGCATGTGCGAGCTGAAGTGAAAGTACTGCATGATTTATCAAATTAGTATCAATTGGTATTTGAAACAAGCAACTTTCCTATCAGTAGAATACCAAGTGTTATCAATGGAGCAGTGGTATGGTACAGGTTCTTAGGATCAAATTATTATGGCAAAAGTACATCAAGGTATTATTCCCAACGTTATCTGCATTATTAAAGCATGAAAAGGTTAATAGCAATGCTAAAATATCATTGTCTTGTTTACACTTGAAGTATTATATTGAGCATTGAAGCAATATCTATTTCTAGATATAATTGCATGCCTTCCTCAAGTCAGTACATATATATATTCAATGCCTCTTCTTAAGATCATTCACAAAACTGTGTGAAGTCTGTTTGTTGAGATTTAAATTAAACAACTTCAAGATGTTTTGCTGAAGATCATTATGATAGAACAATTTATGTATCTGAAGTATGAAGGACTAGCTATGTTAATCTTACGATTTGAAGCTCAAAGAGTCTTTTATTGATTCATCTAAAGCCTACTTCAACATAAAGGATTTACTGGTATCTCGCCATTGCAGAGAGGTTGATCATTGACATACATACCCCCCTTATGTCATAAATAAATCTGTATAGTTGATATGTGACACTGACCAATGAATTGAATGTATCTAAGCCTCAAGGGTTTGTTTTGAAAATACAATGCGCAGTATTAAAGTCATTGGGTCTTTTAGATTGAAAGACGATCTAGTTTTACAACAAGTTGTAAGGATTCTTGAAATTCATTGTTCAAATCAGTATCAAGGGCCTTTCAACGGTTAGTGTAATATCCCTGTCAGCAGTCTAGCACATATCACCAACAAAAGGCAGTAAAGGTGAACCACAACTACAAAAGATATATTGGCATCATCATATTTGAACATATGTGTACTGCAGATGTGTATAGCAGAAGAAGACATATTCCATCTACAACCTTCCTCAACAGATACATATCTCAGATGAAGATAACTATGGGTGCATGTGCGAGCTGAAGTGAAATTATTGCATGATTTATCAAATTAGTATCAATTGGTATTTGGAACAAGTAGCCTGCCTATTGGCAGAATACCAAGTGTTATCATTGGAGCAGTGGTATGGTACAAGTCCTCAGAATTAAAGTATTATGGCAGAAGTACATCAAGGTAGTATTCCCAGCGTTATCTGCATTATTAAAGCATGAAAAGGTCAATAACAGTGCTAAAGGATCATTATCTTGTTTACACTTGAGGTATTATGTTGAACATTGAAGCAGTATCTATTTCTAGATATAACTGCATGCCTTCCTCAAGTCAATACAGATATATCTTCAAGGCCTCTTTCGTAAGATCAGTCATAAAACTATGTGAAGTCTGTTTGTTGAGATTTCAATTAAACAACTTCAAGATGTTTTGCTAAAGATCATTATGATAGAACAATTTATGTATCTGAAGTATGAAGGACTAGTTATGTTAATCTTATGATTTGAAGCTCAAAGAGTCTTTTATTGATTCATCTAAAGCCTACTTCAGCAGAAAGGATTTACTGGTATCTCACCATTGCAGAGAGGTTGATCATTGACATACATACCCCCTTATGTCATAAATAAATTTGTATAGTTGATAAGTGAGACTAACCAATGAATTGAATATCTAAGCCTCAAGGGTTTGTTTTGAAAATAATATGTGCAATATTAAAGTCATTGGGTGTTTTAGATTGAAAGACGGTTTAGTTTTACAACAAGTTGTAAGGATTCTTGAGATTCATTGTTCACATAAGTATCAAGGGCCTTTCGGCGGTTAGTGTAATATCCCTATCAGCAGTCTAGCACATATCACCAACAACAGGTAGTAAAGGTGAACCACAGCTACAAAAGATATATTGGCATCATCATATTTGAACATATGTGTACTGCAGATGTGTATAGAAGAAGAAGACATATTCCATCTACAACTTTCCTCAACATATACATATCTCAGATGAAGATCATAATATAGAATGAAGTTTATTTGGAGTAGTCTTTATATGTCGTATGGAACATTCTCAGTGTTTTAGTATTATTCCAATGATGCATCTCTGATTATATAAGTATGGTGCATTTTGTTCTATGAAGTGTCCTTATCATCACTTTCAACTTTATACAAGTTCAAGGAGTATGTGCTTTGGGATGGTATCAACTTACTGTTTATATACATAGAATTTCAATGATTCTCAAAATTTTCTCCCAAAAACTCTTGTACAACAGTCTGGAGGGCCTAAACACATCTCAGAGAGAGGAAATGCAAAGATAGAAACTACACTGGGAAATGTGCAACCCTTTGCCATTGATGTCAAAGGGGGAGGAAAAGCAAGCAGAAGAAGAAATGTTCTTCTGAAAAGCAAGCATAGGAAGAAAGACACTTCTCATAATGAAAGGGGGAGGAAGTCCCGGAGAAAGTATTGGAGTATTGGTGGATGTGTTGCCATCAATGCCAAAGGGGGAAACTATTGGAAATATTGTCAATGATGGAAAAGGATCATAAAGGAGCAACACCTGAACTATCATTAAGGCAAAGGAGCAGATTGGGAAACAATGTAGTGAGAAAGCATAAAAGAGAGGCAGAGGAGCAGCAGAGAGGCAAGGAGCAACATTAGACTATTAGAGAGGAAACAAAGGCAACAGAGGCAGCGAATGCAGCAGAGGTAGTGAATGCAACAGAGAAGTAGCGAAGGCGGCAGAGGTAGCAAATGCAGCAGAGGTAGCGAATGCGGCAGAGGCAACGAATGTAGTAGAGGCAATGAATGCAGTAAAGAAGCAACGAAGGCAACAGAGGCAACAATGCAACAGAGAAGCAACAAAGGTAGAAGAGAAGCAACAAAGGCAGCAAAGAAGCAGCAATGGCAACAGAGAAGCGACAAAGGAAGCAGAGAAGCAGCAATGGCAACAGAGAAGTGGAGATGCAGAGTAGTGGTGCTCAAAACAAGAAGAAAAATCGACTAAGGCAGAGAACTCTTAGAAGAATTCCAAGGGAGGCGATCAGACGACAAAGATCAAATCGCAAAATCACAGTATTAATAATTAACGGCAAAGATCATAGCGGGCAGAAGAGATGAAGAAGAGCCACGTGAAGGATGAGCGGACGGTCAGGATTATATCGGAGAATTGAAGATTTAATATTAATGGCAGAGATGTGTACTCATGTCGGGCGGAGAATGAAAGTGCACATCGCAAACCGGGAATTACAGTGTTTATGTGGTAATAATCGAAGACCAATCGTATTTGCAAGCAACAACGAGGTTCGTTAGATCATGCACAGATCAACGGTGGGGATCATCTCATAAAACCGTGAAGACTTTGCACATTGCAGGATTTAGCGGACAACGTTAAGGTTTCACACGGTAAATTATTTAACTGGCGATACAAAGTTGATCAGCAAAACAAGTGTAGACTATTTGATCCCTCAAATACCAACGACGGAGATTGAATCGCAACTCTTAGAGTTTAGCATTAAGGCGTTGCATAGTAAGTTAAAGTATTTGCGATGTGAAGTGTAGAAGACACGTGTTGGCATGACGCAATATCGCAGATCGCAAGAAATAGAGTGTAACCACAAAGTAAATCCTATAAAGTGCGAAGTGCGATAAGGTGAGGACCGTTAGATCTGGGCGCGGATCAACGGTGGACGGTGGATCGCGAGTTCGCTCATCGCATGTATTGACAGATAGCGCTAATGTATGGTAATTTTTTGCGATGCGGTAAGTTTAGAAAGTGGCGATGCGATGAGGGAAGAGCCACGTGTCAGCTTTGCGTAACCGTGCACATCACAGATTATATGGGTTAGCAATATCAATAAGAGTTAAACTTGCAGGCAAGCGAAGTGCGATGTATTGTGATTGGTCTAGGATTGTGGGACCCGAAAATCATGTTCTACGTATATGTGCCTCCTGTTATGTGCGCCATGTTATAAAGTATACGGTGTTTGATTGCTAATGTATGTATGTTATATTTTACTCCGAAGGTGTATTCTGCTGCGTATAAAAGGAGAGTTATGTGGACCATAACCCACAAATCCGCGGGTTTGGTTAAAGAAGCCGACCAAGATGAACAATGTTATGTAGTTGCAGTTGTGTGTTAAAAGAAAAGTCTGAACACAACAAAGAAAGGCTCAGGTAAGAAAAAGGACCCGGAGCTCGTGCAGAACAGTGCAACAACATGGGTCGAGTCGGGAAAAAAGGGGCAGTTATGCAGCACAATTGAAATATAACTGCAGAAACAGAAAATACAAAAAGACAACAAGCAGAAGAGGGAAAACACACAGCAAAGCTAAGAAGCTGAAAGGGCTGAATTGGAATATTATTGTAACTGTAAATGTATTAATTATTTTATATTTTTTGTGATGCAAAGGAAAGTCTCCGTAGGCAAAGCAAAACTCCAATGTGATACTATAATGATTGTATATATTGTTGTAACATTCAGAATATGTTGAGTGAGGAAATGAGTGGGTGAAAGGCAAGAGTCGTGCCTATTCACTTCATACTCCATGTAGAATGCAAACAATCATAAATTTATCTGTATAAAATAGGTAATATCAGTATGCAAAAAGACGAGGATAGAGGAAGAAAGAGAAAGGGTGCAACAAATTTGAAGAGTGCAAAAGAGGTTAGAAAGTTGCAGAATTGAAAAGAGTAGAAGAATGTAAGAGAGTTGCAGAATGTTAGAGAGTGGAAGAATGAGAGAGAGTAGATAGAGATGCTGTGAAGATCCAGAGCTGATATGAAACAGATTTGAAGGCTGGAAGGCCAGCAGTGAAGGAGGAGAAAAACAAAGCTGATATCCAGGTTAACCAGCATATGATTTTATTGTAGAGTGAGGAAGTTGGGGCTTCCGTATCAAGTTGTAGCTTGATAGATGTCCAGTTGTAGTTGGTTGAGGTAGGAGCCTCATATGGGTTGTAGCCTACAAAAAATACATGGGAGTTGGTGCTTCCGTTTCAAGTTGTAGCTTGATAGATGTCCAGTTGTAGCTGGTTGAGGTAGGAGCCTCCTGTGGGTTGTAGCCTACATAAAATAGAAGGGAGTTGGAGCTTCCTTGCAAGTTGTAGCTTACAGAATTTGAGGTAGTAACCTCTTGTAGGTTGGAACCTACAAAAAATTAGTGGTGAGAGGGAGTTGGAGTTTGCCTTTGCATCACAACAATAATAAGATATGGTTTTCTCCCTTATGGGTTTCCACTTATATCTGTTGTCCATGTGCATGATGATTATGTGTTGATGTTCTGTATTTAATCTGCTTAATACTTGCTGCTCACATATTAAGATCGCTGTTTCATTATATAATAAGTTGATCATGAAATGAAGGTGTAAATAAGTTTAAAGGAAAGTTTAAAAGTCCATGAATGTATTGAACTGACTCACCCGCCCCCCCCTCTCCCCGTCTCAGTTTAACTAAGGGTTCAACATGCCTCCCCTGTGACGGTCTTTTGTTTGGAGTAATTTGGTATTGGGGTCGCCCATTGGTGGGTTGACCAACTTGGCGAGGCGGGTTCAAATCCCACCGAATCCATTTTTTTATATAGATGGTGGCTACCATTAAATTGGGCGGAAGGGCTGGCTAGTCCACTAGGCCCGCCACTCTTTATATATATATATATATATATATATATATATATATATATATTTTTTTTAACTTGATTTTTAAACAAATCAATCAAAACAACTGAACGAATTTCTAAGGGTCACCGGAAAAATTAAAGAGGCGACAATTTCTCCCTTTCCAACACTGGAAATCATCACCATGTAGTGCCAATTTGTCGCCTAGTTAGCGGCCACCAAATTTAGAAGACCTCCAGATTTAGTTAGTGCTCTGCTAAATTTAGCTTATGGGTCATAGTTGACTAAAACTTTGACCGACCATAACTTTTTCACACGAACTTGGATTGAGGTGCTATTTGCGCCATTGGAAAGGTTGCGATGATCTCTTCGATTCGATCCCAATTTCATTGCAATCCATGGATTTTTAGTTTTGAGCTTTTCCAAGGCCACCTTTTGGTTTTTTTAGCCTTCTTGGAGCGACCTGGATCATATGTATTATGTAATTATTTATTTAGCAACTCAAATCCATTTTTAAATCGAGATCTATTAAATATTCATAAAGATCAAATTTCTTAATGGTTGGTAGTTTCAATCATTTAATTCTATTTTTGATAGTTTTTCTGAGAGTGATCTATGTGTATTAGCTTGAAACGTCCAATATTTTTTAGTCACATTCCATCCATTTAGCTTTATTTGTCCATGGCATGGCCAAAGTGTCCACTAGAAACATTGGACATTTCAAATTAGGTGGAATGCCTTTTAAAAATTTAGGCATTTCAAGCTAATACATAGAGTTCACTCCAAAAAACTATCAACAATATCTAAATTGAGGCTTTTGTGAGTAAAAATATTTAGATGTTTGTCTTCGAAATCTACCGCGTCACTGAATTAATTGTCAACGTATTTTGAACCAACCAATGCGGTTCATCATCAAGATGATTTAGATGAAGAGATTATGATCCAATAGAGATATAGAAAAAAGAGAGGGGGAAGCTAGATCAAAGTCTAAGAGCTAGGTCAAAAATCAAACATTAATTGTTAGAAAAATAATAGATTTTAACCACTAGAATAATAATAATAATATGTAAATAATATAAATAATTATAATAATTTAAAATAAATAAATATTATAATAAAAAATTAAAGAATGAAATTAAAGAGTGAATAGATAGATATATAATTAATACTTTATTATAAATAAAATAATAATTCTAATTATTATGATTATTATTATCCAATTTTAAGGTCAAGGATAAGCCAAAAGTTTAAGAACTAGGTAAAAAGTCAAACAGCAAAGAAACTAATCATTATAAAAAAATATTTATTATAATAAAAAATTAAAAATATATATTTATTATAATAAAAAATTAAAGAGCTAATAAAATTAGGAGTTATCTTTAGTGCGACTTTTTGAAATTTCAGGTGCGAGAATCCGGTGAAATTTTTTGAGGTAAAATCTTGGTTTTTGTTATTCAAACTGGTTTTTTGACTCTATATATGGATTCAGCACCCTCAAAAACCTCTAGGGCACTTCGATTGTGCAAAGTTAGCAATCAAACTTCTCTTTTCTCTAAATTCCTGCCGGAATTTAGAGAAATTACACTGTAAAAAGTCACCATAAAAGCCTTCAAAAAGTCGCACTAAAGACTACTCGATAAAATTATGGATAAATAAATAATTCTAATTAATTGGGGACAAATAAATAATTCTAATTATTATTATTCAATTTTAAGATTAAGACCAAGCCAACACCAAATTGATGTATGAGACCCCTTGTTTGTGGGACAAGGGACCCACCTCCTTGCACCGATTTGATTGCTCTCTCCTAAGAAGAAACATGTGCTCTTCACCATTAGGCCCACTCAAAGTGCATAAATAATTTATGTATAAAATAAAAAAATAAAAAACAAAATAAAAATATAAAATATAACTCACTTTAAATATCTACACTCAAATTGATGATGATGATGATGGTTAACGTCCACTGAGACCAATCTTTGGTCTATCGGACCTAAAAAAAAGAGTTATTTAATTTGATTTAAGATTTTATTCCTATGCTCAAAAAGCTTGGAGAGAAGCCTCCGAGCTCACTATAATTTTGACATCTTAAAAGGCTAGGAAGGTCAGTATTGCAACAAAGATTATGAAATTGAGCTCTAATGTGACTGTACTCGGAGCACTCTAAGAGGAAGTGATTTTCATCCTTGATGTTCATATTCTCATAGAGATGGCAGATCCTTTCCATCCATGGTGTTTTAGGAACTGTCCAACGACGTGTTTCACTATGGATCTTATGACTGTTCGTTCTAATCTTGACTATATATATATTCTTTCATGCTTAAACATTTATATATTCTTATCAATTTGTTTCTCACAGAGTATAACTTATTATTATTATTTTTTAATATAATTAAAAACATGTCCAACCTACCCATGCATAAGTTTGCTTATTACTTTTACTAAAATTAATATAATAAAACAACATAAAATGTAATATTATTATTTTTAAGCATTTAGGGTTTCCTCACCGTATTATATTAAATATCATTTTTTGGGATTTAACAGCGTTAAGAAAGTCATTCAACTATGACCATTTCCATAAAAGCTAGTCGTAACTCATTAATTTCTCATAATTTTTTAATAGCCCACTTAATAATTGGCTAATTTCTCATGATTTTTTATAATTTCTCATAATTTTTTAATAGCCCACTTAATAATTGGCTAATTTCTCATGATTTTTTAATAGCCCAGTTAACATTCATTGTATCTACTGATAGTGAATCAAACCTATCACATCTTAACCATACTCACTTATAAAATAATTTTCAAAATTCTACCATTATAACTTATTTTACATTATTATGAACAAACATGAAGACCCCTAAACCTATCGGCAAAGCTTATTTCATATGCTATCGGCCCATTAATGCAGTGGCATATACACTGCGCACTATAGCATAAGAAATATTGGTTGCCAAACCTATCTATCTCAGACACGTGGAAAATGTCATGCCCCTGTCACAAGGCTACTGCCTTTCGTACATGTCATCACTGACTGTACTGCCTGCGAACATAAAGCCTCATATGTTGATTTGTCACTATCACACATAAACACTCCATATGGTTATGTGTCCCGCCACGCGGAGAATACCATGAGCTCTAAGGTTTTGCACAAGATAATTGAGTTTCATATATGTCATCAGTCATTATAATAGTTGCTCACATAAAGACTCCAGCTGGCTATGTATCAAAGCCACGTGTCTAATGTATTGGGCTAGGAACATATTTCACAACACACTTGCTTTTCGTACATGTCATCACTGAGTTTTATTACAGTTACTTTTTCGTACATGTCATGCCATTGCCTGGTAACCCTCACTAGCTGCCACTCACTAACTGGTAACCCTCCCGGACAAAGACGTGCTTTCTAATTCTGATGAAGATGGCCCTTCCAACCTTATGAGTTGGATCCCAATTTCTTTCAATAAAACAGCGCGAAAATTACGGATGACAACCAGGCAAATGTCCTGTATCGCTGCAACTAGCTCAGAAAAAAAACAGAATTGAATAAGTTCAGTACTAGCTACTTACTACTTGGGTAATATAAAATTATGTTACTGTTACTAATTGGGAAAAATGAAAAACGCACACGCCATTTTTAAAGATTCCCACGACTTTCAACCGAGTCTTCTGGATTTGACCGCCTTTATATAGCGTTCCTGGTTTATCCGATATACAGATCGATGGGTTTCTGGGTTTCCAGTACTCCCTCTCACAGTGCTTCTGATAAATTTATCTGAATTCCAAACATGGGGAGTTGCATTTCTTCAAATGTCGCTTCTTCTTTGCCGGCAGCGACTGCAAAGCTCATATTGATGGACGGGAGCATCCTGGAGTTTCCTGAAGTGGTGAGAAGCGAAGAGATTCTGCAAGAATATCCAGGCCACTTTATATGTGATTCAGAGGGCCTTTATGCCGGTCGAAACATCTCCCAGGTTCTGCGTGATGCTGATCAGTTGCAGATTGGGCAGCTCTACTTTCTTCTTCCTCAGCGGAAATTGCAGTTTGTGTTAACAGATTCCGACATGGCTTCTCTTCTTTTCAAGATTAGCACTGCTTGGGAGTCAGCGCAGAAGAAGAAGAGGCAGAGCAAAAGATTACCGTGTGGGTTTGTTAAAGCCCAAGCGCAAGTGCAGCCCTTTTTCAGTATTCATAGGCAAGATGAAAGTGAACCGGAATACAGCTCTTCTTCTTCAGTTTGTTGTTTGTCCAGGCGCCCTAATAGAGGGCGACTCCATTATCAACCTATGCTGGAGACGATTGTGGAGACTCTGTGATCGATGGTAATTGTGATTTTCATGTAACAAATATGTATAAATCAAAGAAACCAAGAATTTTTTGAACTAGCTCTTGTTTATAGGATTTGGAAATATTTTTGGAATCTGCAATCTAGTTAAGAATGTCTTTAAATCTGTCGTAAATTCAGCTGATTAAATGTGACTGAATCTCTTCTAATGCCTTTTAAAAATGGGCATTAGATATAAAGTTGATAAGAAAGCCGCCGACCAGGATGGAATGTAACTAGCAAATTTGAGGTCACAGGGCTATTTGCCTATCAAATATAGCCAATTTTTTCCGGCCCATCAACATTTTGTGTTAAAATAATGGAAATGAATATTAAAATTACAGAAACTTTTAACTTTGATGGGTGCTTCAGACTTGAAATTCCTACTTATTCTGTGTTAAAAATGATCCAAACTGGGATTAAAGTTACAGATGATTAAATGTGACTGAAATCCCTTATGCATTTTAAAAATGGACATTAGATATAAAGTTGATAAGAAAGCCAAGGCAATGAGAAGCCAACCAGGATAGAATTTAACTGGCAAATTTGAGATCACGGGGCTATTTGCTTGTCAAATATAACCAATTTTTTTCCTGCCATCAACATTTTGTGTTAAAATAATGGAAATAAGGATTAAAATTACAGAAACCTTTAAATTTGATGGGTGCTTCAGACTTGAATTTTCTACATATTCTGTGTTAAAATAATCAAAACTGGTATTAAAGTTGCAAAAACCTAATGGTTATTTTGGACTTGAGAAAAGTTAGACCAGAAAAGTTAGCGGTGGAAAAAGAGAAGAAAGCATAGTTATCAAGGGCAACAGAAGAGACAGTGAATGATTTTGAATTTATGAAACTGCTGACCGTGCAAACAGTTGAAGCATGAAGAACAGTTACACAGTAAGACTTTCACTGGTTAGTTGCAGAAACGCTACACACTGTTCTATTCCAGAAATCTCGAATGTACATATCTGTGTTTATTTATTTATTGCAGAAATATGAAATGCACAATATCTCTGCTCATTTGCTTTGACTTGCCTTTTTGAAGTCATATACTCTTAATAATTTGCCTGAACTGTGTAATTAGAATATAGATATAACTCGTTATACAAAATTAGTTTTAAATGTATATACACTCTTAATAATTTGCGTGAGGTGAGGTGTGTGATTAGAATATGGATATAACTTATTGTATATGATTATTTTGATGAGTAAGTATTATAATTGGAGTTGTTTTTAGTGTGATTTTTTGGAGTTTTTGGTGTCAATTAGGCTAAAAATTTGAGTTGAAATCTTCATTTTTGTTATTTAAACTGTTTTTTTACTATATATGCATTCAGCATCCTAAAAAACTTTTTGGGCACTTTAATTGTGCAAAATTACCCATCAAACTTCTATTTTCAATGAATTCTTGCTAGATTTTAGAGAAATTAGACCAAAAAAATTCACCTAAAAATCTTTCAAAAACTCACACCAAAAACAACTTGATTATAATTTGTTTTAACCAATCAAATAATTTTTAATAAAATAATTACTTTTATTATTATTTAAAATATATTTTTATATGTACTTTCAAAATTTTTGAATGTGTTTTAAAATCTGTTTATCCAATTCCAAACAAATTCAACCCAAAAATCTGAAAAGGATACCTGACACTAAGGCATTTTTTAACGCTTCACTTTGATAAACTGTTTACCTTGTCTAGTTGATGTCTACGTTTTTAATGCTGCCCATGAACATGATTGATTGATGATACATGTACACTATTCTATGGAAAGTACGAGCAGGTTCACTGTTGTACTCTCTGTTCATACTCTTGTTATGAAGTTCACACAAGTCACGGGGATCACAGTTTACAAACAAATTATTACTTTATATTATCTTATTTCGGAAGGTGTCAGTAGGAAATCAAAGATATTTGATGCATGATGTGGTGTGATTTTTGGAGTTCCCATTGTCACAACTGAAAAAAAACATAAATTAGTCACATTAACATTGCCTCAGCATTAGAGTTATATATGATTTTTGATGTTTTTTATTTTTTCAAATTATTATATCATTTCATTTTTGTTTAAAAATATATCTATATATATATTTTGCCTCAGCATTAGAGTTATATATGATTTTTGATGTTTTTTATTTTAATAATATAAATTATTATATCATTTCATTTTTGTTTATATATATATATATTATTAAGATTTGTTTTCTATAATATTTGTTCATATTTAAATGAAAAAAATATAAATATTGTATATATTTTTAACATAATTAGAGTGGCAATGTTTCAACAAAATTGTTATCAAATAAGTATAATATTGACCTGATATCTTTTATTTAGATATGATTTTTGATGTTTTTATTTTATTAGGATTTTTTCCTATAATATTGGTTAATACTTAAATGAAAAAAAAATATAAATATTACATATTTTCTTTAACATGTTTTAAAGTGATAACGTTTCAACAAAATTGTTATTAGATTTTTTTTCCAATTTGATAATGAGCATAGTATAAATAATATAAATATAGTATATTTTCTTTAACATGTTTTAGAGTGATATTGCTTCAACAAAATTGTTATCAGATTTTTTTTTTTTTCCATTTTGGTAATTAGCATAGTATAAACAATATAAATATTGCATATTTTATTTAACATGTTTTAGAGTGATAATGCTTCAACAAAATTGTTATCAGATTTTATTTCTAATTTGGCAATGAGCATAGTATTGACATGATACTGGTTATTTAGATATAGTTTTTGATGTTTTTATTTTATTAGTATTCTTTTCCTATAATACTTGTTATTACTTAAATGAAAAAAACAATATAAATATTGCATATTTTCTTTAACCTGCTTTAAAGCGATAATGCTTCAACAAAATCATATTTTTTTTTCAATTTGATAATGAGGGTAGTATAAACAATATAAATATTGCATAATTTTTTTTTTCCAACTTGGTAACGAGCATAGTATAAACAATATAAATATTGCATATTTTCTTTAACATGTTTTAGAGTGATAATGTTCAACAAAATTGTTATCAGATTTTATTTCTATTTTGGTAATGAGCATAGTATTGACATCATACATGATACTTCTTATTTAGATATGATTTTTGATGTTTTTATTTTATTAGGAATTTTTTTTCCTATAATACTTGTTAATACTAAAATGGAAAAAACAATATAAATATTGCATATGTTTTTTTTTTAAGTAAGAGTAAGATCTATTAATAAAACATATGGTACATGGAGGCGTTGGCCTCTGCAATTCTAGCCTGTATCAGAGGCATTTTTCTTAAAACAACAAAAAATAGAGCTGCCCACATGGGGAAACCAACCTAGAAGGAGTTTGAAGCGCTGCCTTGAAGGAGGAAACCAACGTTATACAAAATTGAGTAAATGTGCCAAGCATGATAGTAAACAGAAGACAAAACTAAAAAAATGGTATCCTTAGACAGAAAAGGACTTGAAAAACTATGTGTCATGGGATGCTGGAGGTGGTTCTTTGACGATGAGGCATATGTATTCATCATCTTCAGCATGCAAGTAGCCTAGAGCCACCAGTTGCAGCGCTACTGCAACATTACCTTTATCTCCGTCTTGCTTGCTTGGCTCTTTGTAATAGTTTGAGCTACTGCCGCTGTTTGAGTCAGGATTGTGCCCAACCGGAACCTTATATGCTTTCACCGAAACAGAGGGGCCATGGTTGCTACAAGGGTGCAGGGGTTGGATGGGCAGATTGAGACAGGGGTCATCGTTGGTAACCTCATGAAAAGAGACCGAGATGGTGGCGACGACGAGAGGATGGTCAGAGGAACATTGGAATTGAAATTGGGCAGTGGAGAGGGATTGCGTAGAGGCGGAGGGGATCGAACGAGGCGGGGGGTGCATCAAAGGCTCCGAGGAGGGAGGTCGAGCAAAGGAGCTGAACATTTGGTTGCGACCACTATGCGTATCGGGGTATCTGCCCCTAGAATGCTCAAGAGAAGAGGACGAAGAGTTGGAAAGAGAAGAAGGGGGCGGATGAGAGACGCGGCCCCGATTGCTGCCGCGTCAACATCTCATACGGTGCCTAAGGCGAGGCATGTTAGCACAGTGGGGGTGGAAAATTCGCAGAGCAAGGGAGGAAACAGGGTTGACAGGAGGAAGCCGAGAAGCAGGGGCGAAATTGAAGCCGAAGTTAGCCGAGAAGTGTAATTGACATAGAGAACTCTGAGAGTAGTGGTGCCTTGGAAGGAATTCAATGCAACCTCTGAGATTGCAATGCCCACTCGTCAGTGTGCGGGAGCTTGGCTCTGCCGCCTCAAGAGAGCAACAACTACGCAAGGGAAGAGAATGGTGCTGCATAGAATTAGCATGCAGAGAATGGAGATTCTTAGAGGGGCAAGATGTCGAACCAGAGGGCCGAGAAGCAATGCCAGAGGGCCGAAGGAAATAACCAGTCGAACGAGCAGGGGGCTTCATTTTCATGCGGCGGAGGTAACCTCGATGAGTACGCGGAGTAAACGCCGCTTGGGGTGGCGGCCAAGCTGCATTGATGCTGGTAAATGCCGAGGGAGAAACTTGTGGGTGGCCATGTGGCCTTGCCACGCGCCAACCCACAAGCCTTTCGCTGTACCAACTCGTTTAAACACCCACATCCGGGGTAAATATTGCATATGTTATTTAACATGTTTTAAAGTGATAATGCTTCAACAAAATTGTTATCAGATTTTTTTTCCAATTTGATAATGAGCATAGTATATGCAATATAAATATTGCATATTTTCTTTAACATGTTTTAAAGCGATAATGCTTCAATGAAAAAATATTGCATATTTTTAACATATGTTTTTAAAGCGATAATGCTTCATATATTATTTAACATGTTTTAAAGTGATAATGCTTCAACAAAATTGCTATCAGATTTTTTTTTCTAATTTGGTAATGATCATAGTATTCGTAATGAGCATAGTATAAATAATATAAATATTGCATATTTTCTTTAACATATTTTGGAGTGATAATGCTTAACACAATTTTTATGAGATTTTATTTCCAATTTGGTAATGAGCATATTATTGACATCATACTAGGTATTTAGATATGATTTTTGATGTTTTTATTTTTAAAATTATTGTATCATTTCATTTTTGTTTTCAATAAAAAAATTATTATTAGGATTTTTTTCCTATAATACTTGTTAATCTTAAATGAAAAAAATAATATTTCATATTTCATATTTTCTTTAACATGTTTTAGAGTGATAATGCTTCAACAAAATTGTTATTAGATTTTATTTCCAATTTGGTAATAAGCATAGTATTTTATGTCCAATTTGGTAATGAGCATAGTATTGACATCACACTGCTTATTTAGATATGGTTTTTGATGTTTTTATTTTATTAGGATTTTTTTCCTATAATATTTGTTAATACTTAAATGAAAAAAAAAACAATATAAATATTGCATATTTTTTTAACATGTTTTAAAATCATAATGGTTAGACAAAATTGTAATAATTTTTTTTTCCAATTTGATAATGAGCATAGTATAAAGAATATAAATATTGCATATTTTCTTTAACATGTTTTAGAGTGATAATGCTTCAACAAAATTGTTATTAGATTTCATTATTTCCAATTTGGTAATGAGCATAGTATTGTCATGATACTGCGTCTTTATATATGATTTTTGATGTTTTTATATGATTTTTTTGTAAGTGAGTGTCTTAATAAAACACAAATGGAATTGAACCAGTGACTTCACCTCAAAGAGTGCTTTAACAAAACACTTGATCACCATCTATCCAAAACCCATGGACATGAAAACAACTTTTTTTTTGTAAATACTTAAATGAAAAAAGCAATATAAATATGGCATATGGTTTTAACATGATTTTAGAGTGACAATACTTCAACAACATTTATGTTTGAGGATATATTGGTTTAAAAAACCAATGACATAAATTATTTTTATTTTATAAAATTTATATTTATTAAATAATAACATGAATAACTATGAAAATCCACTCATTTATTATAAGGTTTTATAAAGAAACATATCTCAAAGAGATAAGACTAGAAATTGCACCAAAAGGTGAAAAGGAAT
Source organism: Pinus albicaulis (assembly GCA_034641835.2). NCBI lineage: Eukaryota > Viridiplantae > Streptophyta > Pinopsida > Pinales > Pinaceae > Pinus > Pinus albicaulis. Next base: position 9,255,905 of record CM076571.1, read on the forward strand.
GTTGAAAGAGTGGGGAATGCGGGAAGAAACTCTTCGACATGTCAAGTTTCATCATTGATGTCACCTTACATTGTCAAAAACTTCTGATATACTTCTGACTATAAAAATCACATTTGATAGACTTCGACTATAAAAATCACATTTGATATATATACTTCGACTATAAAAAGACCTTTTTAAAAGAAACAATGATTTTTTTTACATGTGACCATTATCATACTCTTTGAATAAAGATTTATTTACCCATGTATTCTCTCCTTTCCAGAAACATTATGGGCAGGAAAACTTCCAAAATATGCAACACAAACACTGGAACTCAATTGAAAGGTACATGTGTAGGCTGCGACCTCTATACATTGTGTGTAGGTTGGTTAACCAACATGTATTTTGGATTAAGAATATAAAACAAACCAGAATGATTTATATAAGTTTGATAAGTATAATGAAATGTGAGGGCACTTCCCAAGATAATGTCGTGCCTCCAATTCTGACAACCCCCGATAATGCCATACCTCCAATTATGATAATAATATGCTCACTTTAAAAAGATACCAAGGGTTTGTTTTGCGTCCTAGCTGCGCCGCCATCGCCCTTGCGTTGCTGCCCCTGTGCTGCAGCCCCTGCGCTGTTGCCCCTGCGTCTGCGCCTGCTCCCGCAGGGCCCCTGCTCCTGCTGTTCCTGCTGCCTCCTGCTTCGCGTCCCGCTGTGCCTGCTGCCTCCTGTTGCGCCCTGCTGCTCGCGTCCTGCTGACCCGTGTCCTCCTGTTGTGTCTTGTCCTCCTTTCCCCCTGCTCCTCCCTCAGGGTCTCTCTGCTCCGCTCGATCGGCCTCCCTCGCCGACTTTGCTGGGTCCCACTCCTCTATCGCGGGGCCTCTTCCTGCAGGTTCTATTCTTTCCTGCTTCTCTTCGGCTCTGAGATGCTTCGTCTTCCGTTTTTGCTTTGTGCAGCTTGGGAGTGTTGCTGCTTATCTGCTCTTCACGGCCATGGAGAACCAGGGCTTGCCCCTTGGTCCTTCGCTTTCTTCTCCCCCTGATGCTGAAGCTGCTTTCTCCTCTTTGTTAGCTTCATTGCCCAAGAAGAAGAAGTCTGAAGCTGCCAAGTTTGTCAAAAAACTTGCTGATGTTCCTGAGGTCATCCTTCCTCCTGAGGGCCCGATCCAGGTCGCTTTGTCCCTGGCAGATCGTGCCCTGGTGGGTCAGTTCACGGGCCTTTGGCCCTCGCCAAAATCAACGGAAAATTGGGTTGTTAAGAACTGGATCCTGCTGATCAAGAACAAAGTCACTTCATATTTCCTGGGAAGAGGCTACTTCCTGTTTGAGTTCAACTCTAAGGAGGACAAAGACTTGATCTTCAAGAATGGGCCCTATTTCATGGGCCCTCAGGGTCTCTACCTCAATAAATGGACCCTAGACTTCGATCCGGCCGTGGATGTCCCGACAGCAGTCCCTGTCTGGGTTCGGCTCCCAAATCTTCCTGTCCATTGTTGGAACTGGGATTCCCTCAAGCACATAGGCAATACGTTGGGAAAGTTCATTGACAGAGAAAACAACAACGATAAGTATGATTGCACCCGAATCTGTGTCGAGGTGGACTTAGAAGTGGGGCTTCCGGAGGCTATCAAAATAAAGGTTGGCAGTTGGACGCATGTGCAAGTGCTGGACTATGAGCAGCTCCCTTTCAAATGCCGTAAATGTCACATCTACGGTCATTTTGCAAGAGGGTGTCCGAACAAAGGAGAAGCAGAGAAAGGAAAGGAAGATGGTTGGAATCAAGTTAAGCGGTCAAAGACCTCACACAAGAAATCTGGGTCCCCAAATGGCCAAGGCCCTCAGCCTGCCTCCGCCCAAAATGTACCTCAGCGATCAAGTCAAAAAAACAGGTATGAGTTCTTAAGCTCCGAAGAAGAGGTTCCTCAGGAAGAGGATAGGCAAGATAAACGCTCAGAAAAAATGGCCTCAGCAGAATCAAGACCTGAAGAAAGTGCCACAGCAAGAAATAAGGATAAGCAAACATAAGCCTTCGAGGAGGAACATGATTCAGAAGAGTCAGAGGAGGAAGGAGAAATAGGAGATACGCAGACATCGGTTAGAAGATCAGCAAGGGGCCGCAAATCTGCCAGAGAAAAGAGAGACCAGGAAACTTACAAAGACAAGCTTCAAGGTTGTCAGCCCACTCTGGAGAAACTCCTATGAAAAAATCCGAAGATACCTAAAAATCAAGCGCAGGGCTCCAAGGGAGCCCACCATCATAAAAATAAATGATGAAGATCGTCTCCTGGAATTGCAGAGGAATGGGGAGTAAAGTGAAAGAAGAAGCAATGAGAAGTCTTATTAGAAGAGAAGCCCCAGATATTATTCTAATCCAGGAGACCAAAATGGAGGGCAATGAGTTCCTCCAAACCAGTAATTTTTTTTGGAATGGAAGCAAAGGCCAAGCGGTTTCAGCACGGGGAGCCTCTGGGGGGCTGGGCTCTCTCTGGAATCCTCTCAAGTATAGGTTGGTCTTTGAGACACTCAATACCCACTGGCTTCTTTTTAAGCTTCAACCGGTGGACTCGAGGGAGACTTTCTGCCTTTTTAATGTCTATGTCCCAGCAAATATTGGGGAGAAAAGGGAGTGTTGGGACTCCGTCAGACATCTGTTGGAGTCAGAGAACTTGGAAAACATCATTATTGCGGGTGATCTAAATCTCACTCTGCGTATGGAGGAAAAGCGAGGAGGCACAATCGTAAGGGACCCAGCAAGGGAGTGGGTGGAGGATCTCATGCAGGACTGGGATCTGCTCGATATCCCCTCAGAAAATGGTAAGTATACCTGGTCCAATAAAAGAATAGGCCCCGGTCACATTGCTGCTAGACTTGATAGATGTTTGGTGCAGAGTTCTTTTCTTTTGTTGGGCTTAGAATCCAGATTGCATATCCTCCCTTGCAGTGTTTCAAATCATAAGCCTATTATGCTTGAGATGTTGGATCACATGGATCTTGGTCCCATACCTTTCAAATTCAATCCTCTTTGGGTCAAGGATCCTGAGTTCCTGAATTTAGTTCAGGACAGCTGGAAAGTGCCAGTGAAGGGTTCACCTTTCTTCATCTGGGAAGAAAAATTTAGAAGACTGAAAGCTGTTCTTAAATCATGGGCCAAATCTCTCCCCTCCCCTACACGAGAGAAAGCAGGCCCAAGACAGACTTGCTCAGCATCACGCTCAAAATGAAGATGTAGAAATCACTAAAGAAGTATTAGATAAGGAAGTTGAGCTTTAGCAAACCTTTCATAAAGCTTGCCTTTCGGAGGAAGAGCATTGGAGACAAAAGTCTAGGAGTTTATGGCTTAAAGCGGGAGACAGAAACTCCGCCTTCTTTCATAAACAAGCTCAAGCTAGAAAGAGCTTCAATTCTATTGCAGAAATCAAAGAAGGAAACTCGACTCACAAAGACTTTGGGAGCATAAAGAGAGCAGCTTTCAACCACTTTAAAAAATTGTACAGAGAAGAGGGAGTGACTGACCCAAACTCTAAATTTTTGGAGGCGGTTCCTTCTAAGATCTCCCCTCTAATGAATCAACATCTAGAAGCTAAGATCTCTATAAAAGAAATAAAAGATGCTCTCTTCGACATGGAGCCCGACAAAGCCCCAAGCCCGGATGGCTTCACTGCAAGATTCCTTCAAACCTGTTGGCCAATTGTGGAGAAAGACCTCTACAAAATGATCTTGAAATCTCAAAATTGCCAGAAAATAGGGGGCAACACTAATTCTGCCTTCCTTGCCCTCATACCCAAGGAAAAGGGCGCTAAAGATTTTAATCGATTCCGCCCCATCTCTCTTTGTAATATTGGATATAAAATAATCACAAAGGTGATTGCAAATAGGCTAAAAGGCATCCTCCCTGCCATCATTCTGGAAAATCAAGGCGGGTTTGTTCAGGGGAGACAGCTTGCTGACAATTTCATTCTTGTGCAAGAGGCGATCCATTCGAGCCAACTTCGCAAAGAGAAAGGTATGGTAATTAAACTAGACTTGGCAAATGCTTTTGATCGTGTCAGACTCAGTTTTCTTTGGGAAGTCCTTCATAAATTTGGCTTTGGAATGGGCTTTATCAATTGGATCCGCGCTTGTATTTTCGATCCTTGGATCGCTCCTTTGGTGAATGGGAGAGCAGCGGGCTTTTTCAAAGCTTCTAGAGGGCTTAGGCAGGGCTGCCCCTCTCTCCGCTTCTCTTTGTCCTCCATGTTTCTGTCCTGAGCTTCTATCTTGACCAGAAATTGGTTGATCAAGAGATCCTGGGGCTCAACATAGCCAGAGGAGTTAAAAATGTTAATCATACTTTGTTTGCTGATGATACCCTCTTGTTAGGGGCTGCCTCTGTCAGATCAGCCTTAATGTTCAAGGAGGTTCTGGATGATTACAGCGAAGCTACAGGCGGCAGTTTGAACAAAGGTAAATGTAAAGTTTTTTGTTGGAATATCTCTGCCTCCATTCTTTCGGCCATCACCAGAATCCTTGGCTTTTCTGCCTCCCTCAGTTGGACCTCTTTTACCTATCTGGGCCTTCCTATCTTCCGAAAACTAGCTTACAACAGAGATTGGATTCCTCTTCTGGATAAATTCAAGGCTAAAATTCAAGCATGGGGATTCTCATGGTTAAACCTTGCCGGCAAAACTGTCCTCATCAAATATGTTCTCAGTAGTCTCCCCATTTTTCAATTCTCTGTGATCCTTGCTCCCATTGGCATCATCAAAAAAATGGAAGCCTTCATCCGCAAATTATTTTGGAAAGGCGGCAAACACAATGACAGGAAAATCCCCTTGGTAAGTTGGGAGAAAATCTGTAAGCCTCAGAATGAAGGAGGCCTAAACTTTAAAGATCTCAGCCTCCAAAACACAGCCATGGGAGCCAAGATTTTCTGGAGAATCATTGGGCCACACCCAGGGTGGGCACAAAGAGCTTTATGGAGGAAGTATTTCATGGGGAAACGGAAAAGATGCCTGTAAACCTCACTGCCCACCTCTGGTTCGCAACTGATCAAACTCTGTCTCAAAGCAGCTCCTTTAATCAGAGACAGAGCGTATTGGATTCCTAGCAACAGCAAAGAAATCAGAATATGGGACGACAACATCATGATGCATCCTCCATTATCGAGCTATAGTTCTTTGCATGCGCTGCGACCGTGGCTGGACCGAGCAGGTTGCGTTTCTCTTTGGGACATTTCGCTGTGGGCTGGCAGCAACTGGCTGCGATGGAGTCTCCCGCCTGTTCCTCCAGAGCTGATTCAAGAACGTGACCTCCTTCTCACTCTGCTGCACGGTAAGGCGCCTCTCCGCATTGGTAGGAAGGACGCCCACGGTTGGGGAGCCGCCCCAGGGATATATACTGTTGCGCAGGGGTATAAAAGCCTCCAAGATCGTCCACACGTCCCTCCCAACCCTGCTGTGTGGAAGGGGCTCTGGACTTACAATTCCATGCCAAAAGTTGACTCATTCTGCTGGATGTTATGCCACAAAGACATTTTAACTGAAGACAGATTGAAGAATAAAGGGTTCCAAGGTCCCTCACGATGCCACTTGTGTTGTGACAGTGAAGAGAACGCCCAACACATTATCTTGGACTGCAAATTCTCAAAAGAAATCTAGCAGAACCTCTTGAGCCATTGGAAAACAGAATTCATCTTACCAACGTCTATCCCTGACTTATTTGCAAATTGGCGAAACTTCTAGCCAGAAATGCTCCCAAAAAACGAAAGTTTTAAAGCCGCTTGGCTCTCCTTGCCGAAATTTATCTGCTGGAAAATCTGGCTGGAGAGAAATAGACGAGTCTTCAGAGATGAAAGCTTAAATCCGCAGTTCACCATCATCAAAATAAAAAGTCTTTGGAAAGAAAGTCTGGGGGAGCATTTGTCAGACTCGAACCTAAGTCAGCAAGACCTAGACTGGGGTGCCTCGTTGGATCTCCAATTCTCTGGAGAAACAAGGCATCACAAGGATACAAAAGAGTGGCAATTCAGAGGGAAGGAGAATGATCTATCTAATTTTCTCAACAGGCAATCCAGATACTCTCTGTTCTTCGACGGGGCAGCGAAAGGCAATCCCGGATTGGCTGGCGCTGGTGGAGTTATAAAGAATAAGGAGGGCAGAATTGTGACTAAGTTCGCTTGGGGTTTAGGTCATTCCACCAGCATTCAAGCAGAAGCCTTGGCTCTTCTTCAAGGTCTCAAGCATGCTAAGGCCTTTGGTCTCTCAGAGGTTAATATTATAGGAGATTCTCAGTCCATTATTAAAGTTTTATTGGAGGTTTCTTCTCCTACAGATCTTAGATTGGCAAGAGTGATTTGAAGAATCAGAATTCTGGTGAAATCTTTTCAGACTGCAAACTTCCTTCATGTATTGAGGGGGAATAATAAAGATGCTGATCTGGAAGCCAACAGGGCGGTGCCACTTCCCGCTGGCTCTCTCTTGAAAGACGGTATTGTGGAGTGGGACTCCATCCCTTAATTTAGAGTTATGTTTTACTGCATTATTTTGAAACAGTTTGTTTGTACATTTAAGATAGGAAAATTAACGGAGATAGATTCTCTAGTCTCGAGTAAAAAACACGGATCTCCAAATTTTGGGGCCTATGATCAGTTAGTCGAAGTAAGTTCAAGGGCTATGCCCTATCTATTGTAACCGGTGAAAGGCATTTTGGCCAATATCTAATATAAATCCATATCCGTTTCTGTAAAAATAAAAAATAAAAAAATAATATGCTCACTTTACTTGCCTATGTTCGAATGGTAAACCGAAGGCTCTCACTATAAGAAAACCTCTTAGACACTTAACATGATACCGAGTAATAAATAAATATTTCTTTCTCTTAACAAATCAACTCACTTAGTCACTATCAAACAGTTAACAACCCAGTCACATCCATGAACTTTGTTTTCAACCAATTAGGTTACACCAAGAAAGGTATTCTTTTGAATGTGGATTAGATTGGAGTTATTTAGAAAGCAATAAATTCTCAACAGAATATTACTAGTTAAATAGCTTCAACATTTTAGGAAGATTAATAGTTTAATAACTTCAACAAATTCATGGAAAATTACAAAACATTCTTGACCAGCTGCATTATGAGGATCCTAAAATTGTAGGGTGTGGAGAAACACAAGCCCTGATATGGCAAGACACCAAAACATAATCAACAAGCTTCAGTTGATCGGTCCTGAAGAACACTATTTCCTTTCAGCATAGGTTGGAATTATAAATTATAAATTAATATGAAACACTTCAAAAGACGAATCTTCTGATACCTGTTATTATTGAATGGTATGAGAACAAAAATTAAGTTTTTTTCAAGATAAATTGAAAAAAATGTTCATTGATACAAGCAATGAGAAGCTAAATCAAGAAAATAAAAATTATTATTCTAACACAAAAGCTGAATGGGCATACACAATTGTTGATAAAATCCACCAATCTGATATTACAGTACCAAGCCACTGTGAACCATTCACAAATAGTTGATATAAAACTCCAACATAAGCACATCCAACAAAAGATGACTAAGAATATGCTACGCACAACAACTAAATGTTGCAGAGCATGTGATCTAATAAACACAATTGTGCACATAGGCCTCCTTTACCAAACAATCTAGGAAATCCTAGTAATCTAATCCTAATACACTAGTATATTATCACATTTCACTATTTCTCCTCCCCATCCTCACGCTTAGAAGTCTCTTTGATCTCTTCCCCAACATCCTCCTAACAAAGGAAACACAAAATTCAAAGGATATAACACGAACAACTCTTAAAAATACTAATAATAATAACTGAACAGGTAGACTTCAGATACAAACCTGCATGTCTGAGGTCCAAAATGTCAAATTGTCACGAAGGAGCTACATGATGAGAGTGTTATCCTTGTAAAACTATTCACGTAAGGTATCTAAGTCCACAATTGCCTCATCAAATACCTGCATTGTCAAAGATTTCTCCTTTAGTTATTAGAAAGGAGAGCCAAAAAATAAACAAAATCCCTGCATAAACTGAGGTTTTTAAGGCCATGTTCACCATGCCTGCTTGAAGAGAAAATATTAAAACATTTGGATTCTATAACAAATAGCAAACTACTGTCTACTTTGTACTTTAACATATCTTGGTACCGATTCTGAACACAGATAAAGACGTTCATCATTGTCTTCATGAGAAAAGGTTAAAACATCTGGATTATGTAACCAATAACAAACTACAGTCTATTGTGCACTTGAGCATACCCTGATACTGATTATAAACATAGATAAACATTGAAAAAATAGCTTTGAAGTTTAAACATCAAACAAAAGTGGGGCAGCAAAATGGATTGGAAAAACTGAAAAGCACTCCCTAAGAATTAAAACCTATTAAAAAAAAACACCTAAACTCTTGCGGAAATTGGATAGGTGTCCATACTACAACAGGAATTCATTATTTTGAATTCTAATGGCGCAAAAAGGATCCATTAATTTTTAGTTCTAATGGAAAAACAACATAACTCTAACATAATTGGTAGATAAAGTAAAATTAAAACCTGAGATCTGAAACCTACCATAGGTTGATGAGATAAAAACGAGACTTTAGACATGAATTTCAAATAATTATTCGGTATATGCCTTGCAGAACATTATAAAAGAATTCTCTTAAATAAAAACTCCTTCAAGTAACTATCACCATAAAACATTTTTAATATGACCAAGGCTGGTCTGGTCAATTTACAGATTTCGAATTTTCATTGCCATTGTACACAAAGAATGATGATTAATACACAACTATTTCATGTACATATACCACTTAGAAATTTTCCCAACATATTTATTAGAGAGGCAACACATTGGTCATTCAACCATTTGTTCATATTGTGGTCGAGAAAAAAAACATATGATACTTATTCAATCCAACCCTTACTCTGATAAGAAATCAGTTCATCCTAAAAATAGATCAAGAAAATAGATATGGATTAATGCAATATATTCATTGCATTAATTCAGTGCAAAAAACATACCTTGATACAATACTAGATTTGACACGAAACATAAATATCTACCCCAAAACTGAACCAAGATTTAAACCCTAGAAATGAAACAAATGAGATCAAAGTTAACCGCCAAAGCAGTAGAGGGTTCTGCTCCACGTCTTGAGCACATAAACAACACACATGGTGGTGACAATGTTGTGCCTTGCGTGCTCAGTGTAAGTAACGAAGCCTCTGATGAAATTCTCCAGAAATATCTGCAAGACTCCCCTTGTCTCTTCGTAGGTGAGTCCATTGATACGCTTGACACCTCCTCTCCTATCCAGATGTCTGGTTACCAGCGTGGTGATTCCCTGAATGTTATCCCTCAGCACCTTCACGTGCCTCTTGGCTCCTCCCTTTCCCAAACCCTTGCCTCCTTTCTCGCGCCCAGACATTGTTCTTGTTCTCTTATTTTTTCACGAATGAGGCTTTCAAATAAAACTTGTTCTCTCAACTTCGAACCCTACCTGAACAAAACTGAACCAGGATTTAAACCCTAGAAATGAAACAAATGAGATCAAAGTTTACCGCCATAGCATTAGAGGGTTCTGCTCCGCGTCTTGAGCACATAAACAACACACATGGTGGTGACAATGTTGCGCCTTGCGTGCTCAGTGTAAGTAACGACGCCTCTGATGAAATTCTCCAGAAATATCTGCAATACTCCCCTTGTCTCTCTGTAGGTGAGTCCACTGATACGCTTGACACCTCCTCTCCTATCCAGATGTCTGGTTACTAGCTTGGTGATTCCCCGAATGTTATCCCTCAACACCTTCACGTGCATTTTGGCTCCTCCCTTTCCCAAACCCTTACCGCCTTTCTCGCGCCCAAACATTGTTCTTGTTCTCTTGTTTCTTCACGAATGGGGCTTTCAAATAAAACTTGTTCGCTCAACTTCGAACCGTACCCGCCATGGGAGACTTTCCTCTAAATGGAAAATTTCCATTGGTTGGAGGGGAAAACACATGGAAAAATTTGTTTGGTTAGAAGGGTGAAATTCAATCTCTCCCATTAGTTGAGGTGAACAATGTTTTCCCACCCCCAAGCCAACAAAGAAAACACCTTTCGGCTAAATATAGGATATGGTATTTTCGGTTCATAATTTGTTTTCCTCCATCTTTGTTTTCTGTTTTTCATATTTATTGCTATTAAAACCAACCAAAAAACTAGTGGACGCAGCTCGAGGATGCTTCTCAACTGTCCAATTTTTTTGACAAAATTAGAGAAGTGACGACCAAGGCTGAATTGGGTTTAAGAAATTGACTGCGAGAGTTATGATAATAATTATTATGTTAAGCATTTAGGTGTTTGAGCAGAGATCACTCAGGGTTTGAGTAGAAGCATAAGTCTATCAAAGGATGAACGCTAAGTGTTTAGAAAAATGCATGAACGATCTCCACTCCTCAAAGAGATTGTTAGGCCGCGAATTTCTCAAGTTCTGATTTTGATTTGCAAAATGGGATGTTCGTTGAAAATATAATATATGTTTTGAATCTGGGAATTTTACTTATTTGAGCTATAAAAATGAATTCCCATTAGAAGGTTTGATGAATCAAAGTTTTTTGTTATAGTAATAAGTCACAATAAAACATTTGAATGAAAATACTAAAATTAAAAAACACTGTGTACCAGATGAGCAGGCTAAACATTTGGGTAGGTGCTCCGTAACAATGTTAAAATATCAGAATGCAGTGGAGGATTATACATACCGATCACCAACCATTACAGTACTTGCAGTCGCAAACAAAATTGCAGCGATCACGACATTTCAGGTGGATGGGATTTCTTCAAAAATTTCACTTGGTTATAAGGTACAAGAAAGGTATTTTCAATAAAGTTGCCGATATTATTTCTAGGCCAATTATAAGTTCTTCTACTTTACTTAAAAATGATTTTATTGTACATGAGAGTTACATTGAACAATATGCACATGATGCTGATTTTCAAGATGTGAATGCTAGTTTGAGTGACGGGAATCAAGTTGAGGAAAATGATTATCACATGCATAACAATTTTCTATTTCATTTGGGAAATCTATGTATACCACAAGGAGAGAGGCTAAGTGTCATAAGAGAGGCTCATTTCTCTCTTATTGCTGGCACTTTGGGGTAAGCAAAACAATGGCGCATCTACAAAGTTATTGCTATTGGCCTCACATGATAGATAGTGTGTCACGTTTTATAAGAGTTTGTTCTATGTGTCTCCATGTACTTTGTTGGAGGTATACCTATGTCAAGAAAACAACATGATTATCTTTATGTAGTTATGGATAGATTCAGTAAATGGTGTATGCTTATGCCATGTAAGAAAACCATAACTGCTGAAAAAATTGCTGAACTTTATTTTCAACATGTATGGGTTCATTATGGATTGCCAACTTCTATTGTTAGTGATAGGGATTCCAGGTTGATTGGGAATTTTTGGTCCATGTTGGAACACCTAATCCTCCATGGGTAGGTGTGGAATGCGAAAAGTCACAATGGAATCCAAGTGACCTTGGAATATGAAACCAAGAGTCACACCATTGTACTATAAATGTACATCATGTATAATGGAAAAATAAGAAAGCCTCACGCTTATCCTTCATTGTGTGTTGAGTCTCTTGTGTGCGTGTTCATCTTTCTCATACACCATGTCTGTGTTCAACATGGTGTTTAACATGGTATCAGAGCGGGCGATCGCTGGCCCTGCTCCAAATTGAGTGAGCCATTTGTGTTTATGGCCTTTGCATATCTGCAAAAATTCTTGAAATTTTTGCAGCACTCAGAGTTTCTGCAGCAGTGTTTTTGCCGCCATTCAGAAGTGTTTTGAAGAGGAGCAACATTCAAAATCCCAGCATTCAGAAATTGGCAGCATTCAGGCATTGGCTTTGAAGAAAGAGCAGCATTGTGCATCTGAAGGTTTTCATTCTAAACTTCCATGCAATTTCTGCTGCCCACTTTTACATTCTGCATTTTTAAAAGCTGTTGAAATAGTTTAAAGAGGGTTTCTGAAAAAGTTTCTGGATTTTTACTGCTAAAATTCTCTGGAAAATAAAGCATTTTTAAAGTCTGTTTTCCTGCTGCTGGGCTACTGGAAAGATTTCTGAGTTTTCCATTGAAAAATTTCTGAGATTTCTGAGTTTTCTGCAAATTATTCTCCTATTTCTGTAATATGCTGCTGGGTAATACTGCTTGAAATCCTGCATTTCCGACGAAATTTCCTGCTGTTGCTTCAAAATCTCGAGTCTCAATTTTACTTATCTGCTGCTGGAAGAAAATCTACATTTTCTGTTCTTCTCTGCTGTTTTTATTAAAAAATAAAAATAAAAAATAAAAAAAAATAAAAAATAAAAATAAAAATAAAAATTAAATAAAAATAAAAACTCTTCCCCTCGGCCTTCACGGCCTCCCTCTGCACATTCCACTTTCAACGCACAGTCAACACACGGCCCTTGCATACTCCGTGGTCCCTCCACCTTACGGCCCCCACACTCTACTTCACTACAACCCTCGGCTCCCCTATCCTACCGTCCCACCCCCTCGCTGCATTGCTCCCTCACAACCCTGCGCCCCCTCTCTTACGCCTCTCCATGGCCGTCCCTCCCCTTTACTCCTCGACTACATACTCTACCTGCGTTTTTCCACACCCTCACACCTTATCACTCCACGCTACTCTACCCTAAGCGCTCCTTCCCTACGCTCTGCATCGACCTCACCATTCCGTTTGACCCTGCGCATGATCCCACCCCTCTCCCCTCGCTCTACGCCCTCCCTAACCCGAATTCAGCTCTACCACGTCCCTCCACCTCACTGTAATACCACAGCCGCTCCCTCCAAAGCTCAGCCCACCAGCCGGCCCTTCCAACCCGCATTTCTACACTACGCTGCCCACACACCCCGCTCACCAGTCTTACGCTCAACCGGCCTTCCCCACTCGGCCTCCACGCATATCCCATAGCCTTTGGCTGCGCCCTTCTTCTCGAACCCTTCGACTCTCCCTCACTTATGCCCCCCATTTAACAATACCACCCATATTAACCAATATCGCCCTTGTTTTTTAAAAATCGACTTTTATATTTTTAAATTTTTAATATCCGACTTTTATATTTTTAAATTTTTAAATTCACCATTTAACACCGCTCCTTCCATATACTTAACACCGCCCCTCCATTTAATAAATTTTCCCATATAATACCCCCCCACCCAAATAAATTATCTCCTCCCCATTTTAATAACCCTCCCTATTTTAAAATATTCCCCATCCCTTTAAAAAAAAAAAAAAAAATTAATAAAAAAAAAATCAAATCCCCTCCTTCTCAATACATTCCCCTCTCTTTTTAAATTCCCCCATTTTTAATTAATTTATTTTTTAATTAATTAAAAAAAAAAATAGCAGAGAGAGAGGAAAAGAGGAAGAGCAAAGAAGAGGAAATGAACAGCAGAATTGAAGAAATGACATGTGATACATAGAGAAAATCGCAGATTTGACATTGTGTGATTTGTGGCATAAGAGTAATTTTTTGAAGAAATTTACATTTGAAGACAAGTTTGCTATCATTCAAAACAACTCTTTGAAGGAAAATTCAGCTGCCTCAAAGGCCTCTTGCACAAGTAGTTGTCAGCTGCACATTTACAAAATATTTTGCAGAGATATTGACATTGTATTTGCCTCTTCATTCATAGTTGGAATCAGTGAATTTGAGTTGTTGATGTAAGTCATTGTTGATTGTCCTCCATCATTTGAGGAGCACACTTTGTACTTTGAGATTTCCATAGTTGGAAATTCTTTAGAGTCATTTGTATTTGTTTGAAAGGAATCACATTGTAAACGGGTGCATTCTTGGTTGAAGCCGACACCCTTTCATTTTTTTGAGCCTAAGTTGTTGAAAATGGCCAAATTCAATGAGGTATTAGTGTTTTTGAATAACCTCATTCATTCCAATGTTGATGACATGATAAAAATGAGCAAGAATGCTCTTTGTAATATTCATATTTGTTTACGGGAAAAAACGCACGCGCTCTGCTCCTCTGCAGGCTTCCGATTAGGTCAGAGTTTGCAGCCAGGTCTGTGTCGCCGCTATGGGTGCGCCAGGGGGTGTGGAGCCCTCTCCCACCCCTCCAACTTCTTCAGCTGATGCCTTTCGTAACCTTCTTTCGTTGAAAGGGAAAAAACGTCCAAATCCTGACGTCCCGAAGTTTATCAAAAAACTTGAAGAAATCCCAGAAATTGCTCTGCCGGAAGAACAGCCGATCAAAATCGCACTTGCCCTGGCTGACAGAGGTTTAGTCGGGCAATTTATGGGTCGATGGCCAACAACAAAATCGACTGATGAATGGGTTCAACGAAACTGGAGGCCCCTGCTGTCCAACAACGTGATCTGTTATGCCGTCGGTAGAGGATTTTTCATTTTCGAATTCACTACCAAGGAAGACCGTGATCTGGTGTTCAGAAATGGTCCTTATTTCATGGGAAATCAAGGTATTTTTCTGAAAAAATGGACCCCTGACTTCGATCCTTCAGTCGATGTCCCAAAGGAGGTTCCTGTTTGGTTCCGGCTCCCCAACCTGCCAATTCACTGCTGGAGATTTCAATCCCTGCAAAAGATTGGAAATGGACTGGGCAGATTCATCGACAAAGCTGATAATAGGGGCCAATACACCTGTGCAAGAATCTGCGTGGAAGTTGAATTGGAAACTGGTCTGCCGGAAGCCATCAAACTTACAGTTGGAGATTGGCACCACTTCCAGAAACTGGACTACGAGCAATTTCCCTTTAAGTGCAGAATCTGTCATGAGCACGGTCACTTTCAACGAAACTGCCCCAAAGCCCCATCAGGGGACAAGGTGGAAGAAGAAGGATGGAAAGAGATAAAAAAGGGCAAGGTAGTCTCAAAGCCCAATGAGCAGAAAAAACCAGGACTAATGGGGAAATCCCAGACCAATTCCAAGACCAAACCAGTTTCAAATGAAGGCCCCTCCTCAGGTGAAAAGGTGGATGCCTCATAGAACCATGAAGAAACTGAAGATCAGTCGAAGAAAGTAAAAGAAATCGAAGAAGAAACAACTGTTCCCCTAGCAGAGGCTGATCAAGGGGGAAACGAAGGCAATGACGAGCACATTAATTTAGCCTCTGACTTTGGGGGAGAATCAGAAGAAAGAGACTCCGAATCAGACAGTTCGCAAATTACTCCTATCAAATCAGCCAGGGGCCGGAAATCCAAGAAGAAACAGAGAGAGGAGAAAACTTATTTGGATGTTCTCCAAGGCTCCCAGAAAACTCTCAAAGGAATGATGAACACCAGATCCGGGCGCAAGCACAACAGGGCTCCAAAAGGAGCCACACCTTCCCAATCCAGTAAATAATGAAGTACGTCTCCTGGAATTGCAGAGGATTAGGTAGCAGGCTGAAAGAAGATGCCCTGAAAGACATAGTGAGGTTGCACTCGCCTGAAATCCTTCTCATCCAGGAGACAAAGCTGGAGGATACTCTTCTCCTCCAATCCAGCAAAATATTCTGGCGTAAAGGCCCCGGAAGCGCTGTCAGTGCTAGGGGCGCCTCTGGCGGGATTGCCTCCTTCTGGGACAGCTCCAAATATGACTTGACTCACGAAGAAAGTTGCCATCACTAGATTTTCACTCAGCTCCTCCACAAAGAATCTGGTCAACAAGTAAGTATGTTCAACCTTTATGCTCCGGTCTCTCCAGCGGAGAAAATTTTTTGTTGGTACTCGCTCCAGTCCTTTCTTTTATTGCACAATCCAGAAAACATCATTATCGCAGGGGATCTGAACGTTACTCTAGCCACTGAAGAGAAAAAGGGGGGTTCTCCTATTAGGGACCCAGCTAGAGAATGGGTTGAAGACATTATGATAGGCTGGGATCTGGAGGATATCAAGCCTTCATCTGGGAAATACACTTGGTCTAACAAAAGATTAGGACCCAACCACATAGCTGCTCATTTGGACAGATTCCTCGTCCAAACCTCTTTCCTTACTTGTGGTCTAATGGCCTCTTCCAAAATCCTTCCTAACTGCACTTCCGACCATAAACCCATTAGTCTTGAGCTCTCCATGGATGGTTTTCTTGGTCCCATTCCCTTTAGATTTAGTCCTTTGTGGATTCAGCAAGAGGGTTTCCATGAGGTGGTTTCTGAAGCCTGGAACCGGCATGTCCAGGGATCCCCTTTCTTTGTGTGGGAAGAAAAGTTGAAGGGTCTTAAAAGAAGGCTCAAGGAGTGGGCTAAAACTCTGAAAACTCCCGCAACCAAGAGAAAAGAGTCCTTAGAAAACCTTGCAGTCCTCCAATCTGCAATGGAGGATTCTGCTGTTACCCAAAGTCTGCTTCAAAAAGAAGTTGAGTTGCAAAAATCCCTCCATAAAGCTAGTAGGGACGAAGAGGAGTATTGGAGACAAAAATCCAGAAAATTATGGTTACAGGCCGGCGACAAAAATACCAGCGTTTTCCATAAGCAAGCCGAAGCTCGCAAGCAATTCAAAAATGTATCAGAAATCCACTCCCATGATGCTGTGGTTAAAGATTTTGAAGGCATCAAGAGAGCAGCCTTCACTTTTTTCAAAGAGCTTTACTCGACGCCTGTTGACCCTCCTATAGATCCTCATGCCTACCCGTTTGATCTAATTCCTCACTGTGTCCAAGATTCTGTTAACAGTATGCTGACTGCACCGATCAACATGGATGAGCTCAAGAAAGCTTTGGATTGCATGGAGCCGGATAAAGCGCCAGGTCCTGATGGGTTCAATGCTAGGTTTTTTCAGTCTTGCTGGTCATCTATCAATAAAGACCTCCTGAGAATGGTCAGGAAGTCCCAATCATGTTCTAAGATAGGAGGCAGTATCAATTCAACCTTCCTTGCACTGCTACCGAAAGAGAAAGGAGCTTCAGATTTTAGTAGATTCCGTCCCATTTCGCTGTGTAATACTAGTTATAAACTGATTACCAAAATCATAGCCAACCGACTCAAGAATATTCTGCCGGACATCATTCCGGAAAATCAAGGAGGTTTTATCAAAGGGAGAAATATTCTGGACAATATTGTGCTGGTTCAAGAGGCAGTTCATTCAAGTAGCCACCGAAAAGAGAAAGGAATGGTGATAAAAATCGATCTGGAAAATGCCTTTGACAGGGTGAGACATGATTTCCTGTTTACTGTTTTGAAGAAAATGGGCTTCTCAATCACCTTCATAAATTGGGTGAAAGCCTGCATTGCCTCCCCTTGGATAGTGCCGCTGGTTAATGGCCGATCTACTGATTTTTTCAATGCATCTAGGGGTTTAAGACAAGGCTGTCCGCTGTCCCCTCTCCTCTATTCTATCCAAGCCTCTGTTCTTAGCTTCCAGCTAGACTATTGTCAACAAGTCCAAACTCTGCCAGGCCTCAGAATGGTGCACAATGTTAAAGACATAAACCATGCCCAATTTGCCGATGATACTCTGCTGCTGGGAGGAGCGAGCATAAACTCGGCCAGATATTTTAAGAAGGAGTTGGATATTTATAAGGAGGTCTCGGGCAGCAAGATAAACTATTTAAAAAGCACAATCTTTGGCTGGAACTGCTCGGTCAAAGATCTGACTGACATTGCTAGGCTCTTAGAGATGAAAGTTTGTTAGACCTGGGAATCCTTCAAATATCTTGGGATTCCAATTTTCAAATCCATACCTAAATTTGCCCACTGGATGCCCCTCTTAGACAAGCTCAAGCTCATAATACATGCTTGGGGAGCCTCTTGGCTGAACAATGCTGGAAAGATTATTCTAATGAAATATGTTCTCATAAGTATGCCTCTTTTTCAACACTCCATTCTGCTTGCTCCCAAAACCTTCCTCAATAAAATGGATAGTATTCTGAGGAGATTCCTTTGGGAAGGGGGGAAAAATAATGAAAGAAGACTTCATTTAGTTAAATGGGATACCATAAAGAGGCCAATCCTGGAAGGAGGTCTTCATATGAAAGATTTGGTTGCACAAAATCTCGCTCTGGGCTCCAAAATTCTGTGGAATATTGTAGCTGGGAAATCTAGCTGGAGTAAGAGAGTCCTGTGGAAGAAATATTTTCATGGCCAGCGTTTGAGATGTTTGGATCACCCTCCAAAAACCACCAAAGGTTCTCCAGTTTTCAAGCTTTTTCTCTCTGCTATGGAGCATTTCAGTTCCAACCTCTACTGGATCCCAGGTAATGGGAAAAAAATCAGAATCTGGGAAGACCCGATCCTAGGAGATCAGCCTCTGAACCATATTGAAGGTCTTGAAAATATTAAATTTTGGCTACAGTCCAACAATCTGAAAACCCTGTGGGAAATTTCCACCTGGACGGAAGATTCTGGTAGACTGTGGGACAGCTGGAACCTGGGAGAGGTTCCCCATCGGTTGCAAGCTGAAGCTTTCTTTTAGACAAAATCCAAGGGAAATCTCCTACTACAGCAACAGCCAAGGACAAAAGAGGGTGGGGCTCCCAATCTGGCTCTTTCTCGGTTTCTCAAGGTTACAACAGTTTGATTGCTGTTCCTAATGTCCCTCCTGATCCAACGCAATGGAAATTCATTTGGGCCTTCCCTTCGCTCCCAAAGGTTGACTTCTTCTGCTGGACGTTAGCTCACAACAGCATTCTCACTAGAGATAATATGAGAAAATGTGGAATGGAAGGGCCTTCCAGATGCCCTCTGTGTATGTCAGAGGAAGAAACATCTAATCACCTGTTATTCCTGTGCCCTTTTTCCCAAGATGTTTGGAGGGGGGTCCTGATGTCAAGGGCTGACAAAATTGAGCTGCCAAGAAATATTCCTAATCTGCTTCACAAGTGGGTCAAGTTATCTTCGTTCTGCCTCAATAAAAAAAAACCTTCTTAAGACTGTTTGGATGTGGATCCCTAAATACACCTGCTGGAAGTTATGGTTGGAAAGGAATAATAGATTGTTCAGGGGTGAAAACTGTACTTCAAGCAACGTTATCTCTAAAATCAAAGCACTCTTGGGAGAGACTTTGGATGCTAATCCGGCAATAAGGAATGAAGCGGTTCTGGACAGTGAGGAGGAGCTTTGGCTCAAAGATATTGCTCCAAATTATAAAATCAATCCTATTTCCCCAGCATCTTCCCATGCTAATTGGGAAATCCGCCTGGAAGAACAGGAGTTTATAAAGTGGCGATCTGCTTTGGATGACCACTGTCTCTTCTTCGACGGGGCCTCTAAAGGCAACCCTGGGGCTGCGGGTGGGGGTGGTGTTCTTTTGAATCCTGATGGCTCTCCTTCGCTCAGGTATCAATGGGGGCTGGGCTTCGAATCAAATAACAGAGCAGAAGCTCTGGCTCTGTGGCAGGGGCTTTGTCTGGCTCTCAATCGGAACATTCACTCTTTTTCGGTCTTCGGTGACTCCAGGCTTATCATCCAAGCGCTGAATTCCAATTCGACCCCTTCGCAGATTCACTTAGTCCCCATTCCCAAGAAAATCAAGTTCACTCTGGCCAAGTTTCGGAAAATATCCTTTTATCATATTCTGAGGCATCTGAATTCTCAAGCTGACCTAGAAGCCAATCTTGGCTCTGCCCGTAGCCGAAGATCTCTGTCAGTCAACTCTGTAGAGTCTCTCAGCATCATCCCTTAATCTCCCTATGATCGCCCTTTTCAACAAAACTGTTCATTCTCCAGCACTGTTGGATCACACTTGTTCTAGTAACCTTTGGATTCTGATACAGGCATCTCCCAGGATTACCTCACCTCTGCCCTCTCCCTGTTTCAGAAGCAGTGCAAGAAATGGTCGGGTTCTGTCGCCTGTTCCTCAGGGCGATGTTAATTCGCTATGGATGTTCGTCTACATGAAGGTGCAGTATCATGGTTTCGGGCTGGACCCTGCTAGATTTTCCGCCTGGCCTATTATTCATCTCATGGGCTTTCAAAGCCGAGTCCCTGCGCAAAGTGCTCTCGGAAGGATCAAAGAACCCTACAACAGAACCTACTCCGGCAGTTTGGTTGAACCTCTGGAAACAAAGGACTGTCCAGGAAATCCCTGCAATATTAAAGCATCTCCAACCAAGGATTTAGCCGATCTCCATGGCGACATATCTTGCTGTAACAAAGGGCGAGTTTCCAACTTGTGTAACAGGAATTTCATTATCAAACAGTGCTGTATTGTTCCAGTACGCGGTAGCTGGTTTGCCGCTTTTTAATCTATTTAACTGTTAAAGTCTAAAAAAAAAATATTCAGATTTGTTTACAAGATGCACAAGAAAAGATTGAGTTTTTGCAGTTGGAAACTCAGCTCCAACAAGACGAACTTCAGCAAAAGAGTCACCATTTTGAACCTATTTTTGTTCAGAATATTGAGAAGGACTCTCATCAGAAGAAAGAAGATAAAGTTGTAGTTGATTCCCATTCAGTTCCTTGTACTAGAGCAGATGTACATGCAGATGCAGTAGCTCAACCTACACTTCTCAAGCCCATCATCAGACCTTGGGAAGAGCTTTTCCACAACAAGCACCGAACTGGTCTTGGATTTGGCAAGGATTTGTCCTTTCATATTCCAGACTACACCAAGCCCATCATTTTTCAGAGTGCCGGATTCATGTATGACAGTTCACCCGCAGCTGTTCCAGATCCTGTTCCACAACAACAACAGATCGAGAAATGCCAACACTGTGATCGAGTTGGCCATATGAAAGATCACTGTTTTGATCTTCATCCATGCAAGCACTGTGGTCAGCACACTCATTCTTCAGACAGATGCTTCAGAAACAAGCCTCCTACAAGAGCAAAGATTCATCTTGGATGGACCGCTTCTTGGCAATGGGCATCAGCAGCCAAGAAGATGTTTAAGTCGCATGTCAGAACATGTTCACAGATATTGAGCAAACTTGCAGTTGAGTTTTCGCCATCATCTCACCTTGTCCCTGACAGGGGGGAAAATGGCGGTCATGTAAAAGCTTCGACGACAGATCAAGCGAGCCTGAGCCACAATCTCTCATTCCATGTTCAGAGTTGTAGCCAACAGTTCAAGCGAGCCTGAGCCACAATTCGTCATTCCAGATTCAGAGATGTAGCCAGAGACACGGATGCCCATGAGCATGCCTTCGGTTGGTGGATAACCTAAAACCATCATCTTTGGTTGGTGGACAACCTAAAACCACCACAGGTAGTAGACCTCCCTTCTTTAGGTCGAAGGTCTCCCTTTCATATATGAGGAACACTTCCTCTAGCAGAAGCCTTCAGCTTAGCAGCCTTCAGCTTCTTGCCAGCTTTGGTTGAGTTCCAGGAAATGCTTCAAAGCATTCCAGAGTTGTTGGTAATCCTAAAACCATCACAGGTAGTAGACCTCCCTTCTTTTAGGTTGAAGGTCTCCATTTTTTATGAGGGACAATTCCTCTAGCAGAAGCTTTCAGCTTCTTGCCAGTTTTGGAAGAGTTCCGGGAACTGCAACAAGTATTGCGTTCCAGTGTTTGTGGTCATCCTAAAACCACCTCTTTTTCCAACATTTCAGAGAGTTGATTCAGCCAAGCACTGCCATGTATACTTTGCAGATTTGTATTACAACTCTTTTCTTGGACTCACACATACCCCTTCGGATTAAGGGGGGATGTTGGAACACCTAATCCTACATGGGTAGGTGTGGAATGGGAAAAGTCACAATGGAGTCCAAGTGACCTTGGAATATGAAACCAAGAGTCACACCATTGTACTATAAATGTACATCATGTATAATGGAAAAATAAGAAAGCCTCACGCTTATCCTTCATTGTGTGTTGAGTCTCTTGTGTGTGTGTTCATCTTTCTCATACACCATGTCTGTGTTCAACATGGTGTTTAACAGTCCAATCTTTGGAAGATGATGGACACAAAGTTGAAAAAGAGTACTATTTTTCATCCGCAAACAGAAGGCCAAACCGAGGTGGTGAACAGAATCGTCATACATCTATTGAGAGGATATTTTAGCAAACATCCCAAGTTGTGGGAGGAACAACTGCATTACATTCAACACGCTTACAATAGGGCAAATCAATCTTCTACAAATACTTCACCTTTTGAAGCCTGCTTTGGGTATTTGCCGAAATCGCCATTAGACTTCATCTTTGAGAAGGATTTTGCAATTGATGGGCATAGTGATATTGACAAGGCTCGAAAGTTCATTGAGCAAATTCATATTATTCATCAACAAGTTCAAGAACAACTTGAGAAGAGTCAAAGAAAATACAAGGAGACGCATGACAAACATAGAGTTGATCACAAGTTTCAAGAAGGAGATGAGGTATGGTTTCACATAAGCAAAGAAATGATGCAAGGAGAATGTAAAAATCTCAAACCCATTTGCTATGGTCCATTCAAGATCATCAAGCAAGTTGGTAACAATGCATTTCAACTTGACTTGCCTTCATATACACAAATGTATTCAGTTGTCAATGTTGAAAATTTACGTTTGTATGAGCCCCCTTTGATCGATGAACAAGGGAGTGATGTACAATTGACTTCTATTGAAGATTTCTTGCAGAATTTCTGGATGAGCTCAAGGAGGATACCATCCTTGATAGGGGGACAAGAGCATCTAAGAGGGGAAGTGTCGCCTATCTTCGAGTTGGGCTCAAAGGCAGTAATCCAAGCAAGGAAAAATGGATGGAAGTTGGAAATGTGAGGGAGTTGTACCCTCATCTACTGAACAGAGAATTAAAGTATTTTGGGGTCCAAAAGCTTCCTAATAGGGAGGTTTGATCAGGAGATCATGAATTTTGCTCAAAATTGAAAGTGCTTGAAATTGTACCGAACCTAAGCGACCGAGTAGATGTCGTCGTCCTGATTCCAGTGCCATGAATGGTTCGAAAAACCGATTTCGTATGAGGGAGATATCGCGTTCTGATAGATTTCCCAAACAGTTAAAATTTTGTTATAGGAGTGACTGGGATGCCCAGTCAGCATGCAGGTACAGTCAGCAAAAATAGAATATTATGGGAATATTCTATTTTCTTACCAGTAAGGTTTCACCATGTGGCATATTTTGGGACGTTGACATGGTTGTAAGAGTGTTTTTGTGGTTCGTTGGATGGGTGACAAGTGGCTAGCTCGGAGGCTGCCACGTGGCCCCTGGACAGTAGTGTAAAATTATATTGGAGTATGGGGGATTCGACCCCATGACCTCCAGGTGCGCCCACGACTTCGACCAACTCCTCTATGAGTTGTTCCTTACCCCTATAGGGCGCCAACACTATTTAAATTTTATAAAGTTTGCACATGGGGGGGGGACCGCTGTGGGGGACCGTCAGCGGTCCCAACCGACTGGCGCCCCCAAAATTGTTCGCATGATATTAACCATAGCATAAGATGTGGTCGACGGTTCCAAAAAATTTAATATCCGATGGTTATAACCATAACTCCGGTGGCTTACCATAACATGTCACATGTGCGGTATACGACGAAGGTTTCGGTCCACGGTTTAATAAATCGTAACATCAGGCGGTCAGGACGACCTATCACATGCGGCGCTTTTTAACCATTAAATGAAATGGTTTTCGTTGGCGGGAAAATTGGAGCGCCACCAAAATTTCTGGATTTTTCCCAAATTAGCTGTGGATAACTACAGTTCTCCACAATTAGTGGAGGTTTTGTACCTGTGATTGGGAAAATGGCTAGGGAGGTCAAGTTTCGACCATTTTGGGTGAAACAAGAGTCTACCTATACTAATTTGAGCATTATGGAGCCAATGGTGTAGAGAAAACATCTATTGGACACTTGTAAACACATGTATTTGCAATTTTGAGCTTAATGACAAAGAGGGGCATGCCATTGGGAGCTGGACCAGAAGATGTAGCTTAGGAGGGGTGAACTGCTTCATCATGCCTGCTGTGTAAATCATATGTGTGATGTTTTTTCTCTGTTATACACTATTTTTCAGTGTTATTTAGGCTTATTTACATGCTTAAAACTCACAAATTCATCTATGTTTCATGGTTAAATTCCTCATTCCTTAAGAAAACAAATGGAGACAAATTGTACATGTTTTATAACTGAAAAGACAATTAGAAAAACAAAATAATACAGTCCTTTCAGATCAACGCAACTGGAGGATGCTTCCCAACTGTCCAAAATGTTTGACAAAATTAGAGAAGTGATGTCTAAGGCTGAATTGGGTTCAATAAATTCACTACGAGAGTTGTTATGATAATAATTATTATGTTAATTCTCTAGGTGTTTGAGCATAGATCACTTAGGGTTTGAGTAGAGGCGTAAGAAAGGATAGCAAACGATGGTACCAGAAATACGCCGAAGGATGAATGCTAAGTGTTTAGAAAAATGCATGAACGATCTCCACTCCTCAAAGAGGCTGTTAGGCCGCTAAGTGCTCAATTTCTAATTTTGATTTTGAAAAATGGGATGTTGGCTAAAAATATAATCTTTAAAGAATCTAAGAATTTTAGTTCTTTGATCGTTTGCCTATAAAAACGAATTCTCACTGGAAGGTTTGTTGAATCGAAGTGTTTTATCATAGTAATAAGTCACAATAAAACATTTGAATGGAAATACTAAAAAAAAAAAAAAACATTGTGTACCAGATGAATAGGAAAAACTTTGGGGTAGGTGCTTCGTAATAATGAAAGAATATCAAAATGCAGTGGAGGCTGATAAAGAAAAAATAACGAAATTCTTTTTGTCAACTACAAGGGTAGAAAATAGGGGTTTCTGTAGGAGGTTTTATGTCATAGGTACAAATACTTGGGCATTATTTAAACCTAGAAATGAAACAAATGAGATCAAAGTTAACCGCCATAGCCATATAGAGTTATGCCCTGCCTCTTAAGCCCATTAAAAACATCCATGGTGGTGAAAGTCTTGGGCCTTATGTGCTCAGTGTAAGTAATGGCATCTTTGATGACATTGTCCTGAAATATCTTCAAGACTCCCCTCGTCTCTTTGTAGATGAGTCCACTAATACGCTCGATACCTCCTCTCCTAGCTAGACATGTGGTGAATGGCTTGGTGATTCCCTGAATGTTATCCCTTAGCACCTTCCTGTGCGTCTTGGCTCCTCCTTTCCCAAACCCAAATTCCCTTGCCACACCCATAAATTGTTGTTATATTGCTTCTTCACGACCGAGGCTTTCAAATAAAACTCGTTCGCTTAGCTTTGAACTCTACTCGCCACCTTCAAGACTCCGCTCGTCTCTTCGTAGATGAGTCCGCTGATATGCTTGACACCTCCTCCTAGCCAGGTATCTAGCCTGAATGTTATCCCTCAACACCTTCCTATGCCTCTTGGATCTTCCCTTTCCCTTCCCCTTTGCCAAACCCTTACTGCCCTTTCTGCTCCCAGATATTGTTCTTGTTCTCTTTTTTCTTCACGACTGAGGCTTTCAAATAAAACTCAACTTTGAACGCTACCCGCCACCGTAGAGTTTTCTCTAAATGGAAAAATTCTATTGGTCGGAGGAGCAAACAAGTGGAGAAATTTAATTGGTTAGAAGGGTGAAATTCAAGCTCTTCCATTGGTTTAGGTGAACAATGTTTTCCCACCCAAAGACAACAAAAAAAATGCCTTTCAGCGTAATTATTCGAGAAGTTGTACATAAAGCTGAAAAAATTAATTTCTTATTTTTAATTACTCCTCAATCGTAATGAGATACTACGGGTAATTACTCTAGAAATACATAGATTATAAAAAAGACTCAATGTGCCATTAATATCCCTAGGGTGCGTCAAGTTTTCCAGCAGAAAAGTCATACCTTATATTTTTAGCACGTGGTATTATTCATGTGTAAAGAATTATTTTTACTTACAAGCATCCATGGATTTTAACTATGTTTTAAACAAGAAGTTGTGGTAAATAAATGTCAATTTTTAAGTTTCATATTACATCATTGATATATTTTTTTAAAATTTTAGGAATCAACGATGTTGTATTTTAGAAACTCATATTAAGAGTTAGAGTAGGACTGCATTTATGGCGCATAACTTTCACAAGTATCCGATGGTGCATAGATTAAGGAATATATTTTTTCATATTTGTATTCAATTATGGATGCCTTGAATTATGAATGCTGTAAATTGTAATGCACTTTGTTATGAAATTGCATATTTTTTTTATTTTTTATTTTTTATTTTTATTTTTATCTTGCACTTATTTTATCTAATTTGTAAATATTCATACTCAACAAAATATTCTTAATAATATTCTAATTTTTTTGGGAAAGTGATATTGGGTTTACATTGTTATAAAGGAGATTGAAGAATACTATGTAGGATTGAGAAAGGAAGTAATTGATACTTTATACAATATCATTACTTGTTGACTAATGACAATGATTTTGGGAAATGTTCGCAAGTTAATAGGTATAAAGATAAAATTATTTGACCGAAGCATGATTGTTGGAGTCACATTATTAGGAGGAGAAGACATGGTTTGGAGAGTGAAAAATTACCTACAATAGTTTTTTTTAAATAAAATATTTGATAAGAAACTAACAATCTCTGTAGATATATGCAATAGCTTGCAAGCCACATATATTAGGAACTCATATTTCAACCTAGGACCAAGACGTTAAAAAAACACTGAAATTTGAGTCAGGATCCCATAGTCTAACATGACACCTATCGTTCCAGCCTCATTATGACGGGCCATGTCTCTGGGGACTTGCACTCGGGTGGATGGGATGGCAAACCACCATACCTACCACTTGAGATAAGCACCTGTTCACAAAAAAATGCCCAGAATTGTTGCTGCCATGAAGGGAAAAATATGTGAGGGGAATTTTGTTTGGTATCCATACAAAATAGAGTGGGGAAAGTGTAATTTTTCTAAGCTTAATCTTGAGGTTGTATTCCCATATGTTTATTATATAATGTTCTCACACCATGATGGGATGACATCCCATCAAAATTCAAGGTGAATGTCAAACTATGTCAATTTAGAGCTCAAGAACATTATTAGATGATCCTTTGGTATACAAGTTTAGATATATCCTATGTAAATTAGGGTTTTTGAATTGTTTTGAAATTAATCATGGTAATTTTTTGGAGTCATACTTATATTGAGAGGTTTGGGGGGGGGATATAAGACAATTTCTTAATTTAACATTCATGAATAATAATAAAACAAAATCACATAATGAACTAAATATATATATGAAAAATTATTTATAATAGATCTTTGTAGGCGCTAACCTACTAATACAAACTTTGTAGGAACAAACCTATTATTATAAACTTTGTAGACACTAATCCATAAAATACATCATCCCCATTGTTGCAAATATTAGTAGACACCAACCAACTTTATTGATTCTACTTACTACTTTTTCCTTCACTAGATCTCTTAGCTACTTCTACCTCACTAGATATTCTTACTACTTTAGCCTTAGCCATGTCTATTAGCTATTTCTTCCTTCACCGAGTTTTCTTTTCCCAAAACATGTTTTTATCCTCTTCTCAAGAACGAACTCGTACAAACTTACATGTATCCAATTTTGTAAATATGATTATGAAATGTTTACTTGAGGAAATTCTATATGTATCCCTATATCTCTTAAATTTTCACATTTTGAAAATTCCCCAAAAAATATTTATAACAAAATTATCAAATTGACCTATTTGAAGTTTTGGGACTATTCAGTAACCCTAACTTCCATAGGGAATATCTCAAAAATTATAGGGAAAAAGGTCTGAAATTTATCCCATAGGTACCTAAATATACTTCCCATCTCCTCCATAGTTAATGATCTGAAACATATAAAAATAGATTATAATGAAAATGCCAAGACGACCTATTTGAATAATATTTTAGGAGCATTTAGGAACTCTAAATTAATAAGAGCATATGTTTGAAATTATAGCAAAACAAGGCCTAAAATTTCCATCACATGTTCAAATTATAATGAAAATTATAATGAAAATTCCAAGATGAACTATCTAAAACATATTTTAGGAGCATTTAGAAACCATAAATTTCTTATAGGATATTCCAAAAATTAGAGAAACAAGATATGAAATTTCCACCACAGGTACTTAGAGATCCGTCATATGTCTCCTTCGTATTTCATAGTCTGAAACATCATAAAAATAAGTTATAGTGAAGATGCCAATTTGACATTTTTGAAGCAAATTTTAGGAGATGTTATGATCATTGCACCTTAAAAATGATAAGGAACCAATAATTACAGTTTGCTTCAAGGGGGAAACCTCCCTTTACAATAAATATAATGAAGAAGACAATATTTGATGATTATAAGACTAGGTATCCGAAGTGTGTGTGTGTGTGTGTGTGTGTGTGTGTATATATATATAGAAGAAAAATGATACAACTATAATAAAATGGGACCATGAGGGTTCTAGTCTATATAAAAATAGGGAAGTAATCACTCAATATATAGGGTTTAATAAGAGGTTTTTGGGTTAACATGGGGTTTATATAGGGCTTAACATGCCCCTCCTTTTCAAAGAAGTCTTGTCCTCAATACTTGAATATTTGTGGGTGTTTCTGCATGACAAACCCATATTCCCATGTCATTTCTTCCGCTGGTAGGTTCTTCCATTTGATGAGGTACTCAATAATTGCTCGATTTCTTAGCCACTTAATCCTTGTTTCCAAAATTGTTTTTAGTTCTAGTATTATTTTGTCTTCTTTATAATCTACGGTAGAAGAATTTGGACAGGGATCTTATCACTGGTTACCTTATTTAAGTAAGAAACATGGAAGACTGGATGTACACATGAAGATAGAGACAACTCCAATATGTAGGCCATACTTCTAATCTTCTGCAACACATTATAGGGGCCATAACACCTCAGAGCTAATTTATTGTCCTTCTTTTGTTGCTTGAGAGACATTTGTTTATAGGGTTGTAGTCTCAAAAATACCCAAACCCCCACTTCAAATTCATTTTCACTGCGATGTTGATTTGTTTGTTGTTTCATTATAATTTGTGCCACAGCCAAGTCATCCTTCAATAGTTTGATAATCTCTATTGTTGTTGGATCCTTCTTGATCCTTTATATTTTTCAAGGGTAATGTGATGGATGTAGGATGATATCCATAAAATTCCATAAATGGTGGAATTTTTGATGAAGTTTGGAAGGATGTGTTGTACCACCATTATGCCAAGGGAAACCATTTGATCCATTGTGTCTTTTTATCAGATTCAAAGAAACATAGATATCCTTCAAAATATTTATTCACAATATCAGTTTTCCCATCAGATTGAGTATGGTATGATGAGATATGAACCAATTGAGTATCAAAACAAGCAAATAATTTAGTCCAAAAATTTCCAATGAAAATTGGATCTTTGTCACTTACAATACTCTTTGGTATTCCATGTATATTTTGGATTGTTTCCATGAATGCTTTTTCTACAATCATTTTCTTTAAAAGGATGAGAAATAAAAAGTGGGCATACCTTGTCATTTGATCTACCACTACCATAATGACACTCTTTCCTTGATTTTTGCGTATACCTGTAATAAAATATTTTTTTTTCCCAATGCTGGCTTGGTATGAATAGTGGCTGAAGGAGACCTAGGGTCTTGATAATCTCCTTTATTTTGTTGGCATACCATGCATTTTTCCACAATTTTTTTCACATATGCATTATCAACTTCTCCAAAAAAATATTTCTTGAGCCTATGGTATGTCTTCAAGAACCTTAAATGTCCTCCTATGGGAGAAGTATGTAATTTGAATAGGACCTTCTGTTTGAGTTGATAATTATTACATATAAGTGATCTTGATACCATAACAAATCATTTTTCCATGTATTTTTTTCTACTACATGAGGGTCCTCCTTTATTTGTCGAATGATTTTGCATATCTTTTTATCTTGTTGTCATTCTATCATTTCTTCTTTCACCCAATCAAATTGTGGAATGGAAATAGAATATAGTAAACCATTTGTGTCTTCCTATTTCCTTAATAGTGCATTTTCCAAAATATTTTGGGTGAATTGATGAAGATTGGTTACACTTTTAGGCCAAATGTGGTGATGAAATTTCAATTTTTTTCTCTTTTATCAAATTGAAGCCCTCAAAATTCACATAAGCATTTTGAATTTTGATTCAGAGTAAAAATACAATTTGTGGAGAATTATGTTATTTTCCTAATGGTATTTTTTGCGAAAAAATTTAGTGTCATATAATCTATCAATTTTCCATTAAATAAAGTGATATCCTTGCAATTGTTTGCACATATTAAGAGGTATGTGTGTGTTCACGTAGCATAACTTAGTCTAAAATATGTAATTTTTAATATATATATATATATATATATATATATATAGAGAGAGAGAGAGAGAGAGAGAGAGAGAGAACCGTGGTTTTCATATTAAACAAATATTTTTTTATGCAAAATTATATTTTTTATTATTTTTCAAAGTTGGTGAAGTAATATTTCAATTGCATTTTGTAGACACGTGTTTGCATAAGATTTTTTTCAACTTTTTAAATAAATTGAAAAACTAAGAGTACCCTTTTGAAGAGCACTCGTAAATGAAGATAGTGGTATTTTTGAATTTTTTTTGTTGTGTATATTTTATGTTATTGATTTTTTATTCAACCCCTTTGAAACTGTCCAAAAAAATTTCAAACATTATGTTTAAAAGAAATTAGATGAAAAATATCATATGAATTTGAAAGTGTCAAACTCATATGCAATTGGATAGAGGATTCTTTCACTAATCCAACATGATCAACTCCGCCATTGAAGGACAAATTTTTCCCTAAGTCCGCTAGACTACAAAATGGTGTTGCAGAGAAAAATGAAAAAGGGGAGCTAAAATTCATTTTTTTAGGCTCTCAATAGCTCGATCGAGTGCTTAAAATACTCAATTGAGTGTTTAAGGTAAAAATTGAAATAGCTTGATTGATGGTTTAAGAAACCCTGATTAAGCCCTTAACATGGTTAAACAATGGCTTGATCGAGCCACCATTTTTATTTTTGTGCCCATGATGTATTGGCGGGAAATTAAAAAAATGGCTTGATCGATTCCATTTATCAATCAAGCCCATAAACTTGGCCTACACAGGAGTTTGATTGAGCAATATTTAAGCCCTAAAATAACTCGATTGAGGGCTTAAAGATTACTCGATCGAGTGCTTAAAAAGGCTCGATCGAGATGCTTTTTTTCACCCACAACACACCCTCTCTTTCCAAAAAGTGTAACCCAAATCCATGCATAAACCTTTTTTTTCCAATTTTCATAGGTAATTTCACATCCCATTGAAATTCAAGGTGAATATTTAACTAGGTTAGTTTAGACCTTAAGAAAATTAATAGATTATCCTTTGGCATATACTCAGAGGTTTAGATATACTCTATGGAAATTAGGGTTTTTGAATTATTCTGAAATTAATCATGGTATTATTGTTGTAGTCATACTTATACTAAGAGGAGGGGGGGGGGTGTGAATCAATATAAGACAATTTCTTATTTAAACATTCATGAATCACAATAAAAGAATATCACATATGGAACTAAATATATATATGGAAAATGATTTGTAATAGAACTTTGTAGGCACTAACATACTAATAAAAACTTTATAGGCACCAACCTATTGTTACAAACTTTGTAGACACCAATCCATAAAAGAATTCAATCCCCATTTTTGCAAATATTCATACGAACTAACTTACTTTACTAAGTTTGCTTACTACCACTGCCTTCACTAGATATGTTAGCTACTTGTACCTTCACTAGGCCTACTTGCTGCTTATACCTTCACTAACTCTTCTTGCTACTTCTGCCTTCACCGGGTCTAATAGCTATTTCTTCCTTCACCAACTTTGATTTTTCAAAAAACTATTGTTTTTTTCCTCTTCTCAAGAACATAATTGTACAAAATTCCATGTATCCAATATTGTAAATATGATTATAAAATTTTTACTTGATGAACTTCTATATGTCTCCCTAGATCTATTAAAGTTTCAAATTTTGAAAATTCCTAAAAAATATTTTATAGACCTAATACCAAATTGACCTATTTGAAGTTGATTTTGGGACTATTCAAATTTCTACCATAGGTACCTAAAGATATCTCCTATGTCTCCTCCATATTTCACGATTTGAAATATTTAAGAAAAAATTATAATGAAATTCCAAGATGACCTATTTGAATAATATTTTAGAAGAATTTAGGAACACTAAGTACCTAAGAACATATCATTGAAATTATAGCGAAACAAGGTCTAAAATTTCCATCATAGGTGCTAGGTATCTCCTCTATCTCCTCCATATTTTACAGTTTGTTCAACATCTTAGAAAAAACATTATAATGAAAATTCTTTGATAACCTATTTGAAACATATTTTAGGAACCTTTAGGAACCCTAACTTGCTCAGAGAATATTTCCAAAATTAGAGAAACAAGGTATGGAATTTATACCACGGGTACCTAGAGATCTCTCATATGTCACTTCCATATTTGATTGCCTGGAACATCAAAAAAATAAGTTACTGAGTGAAAATGCCAATTTGACATGTTTTACGCATATTTTAGGAGATGTTTGTTCGAAATATTGTCATTGATGGCAAAGGAGCACAAAGGAGAAGCCCCTGAACTATCATTAAGGCAAAGGATTAGAATAAGAACCAACAATAAGGAAAAGGAGTAGATCAGGAAACAATGCAGTAAGAAAGAATAAAAGAGAGGAAGAGGAGAAACAGAGAGGAAAGGAGCAACATTAGACTATCAGCAGAGGCAGCAAAGAAGTGAATGTAGCTAAGAAGCAAGGAAGACAAGGAGCAGAGGAAAAAAAGATAGTAGAGAAGCAACAAAAGA
Source organism: Pinus albicaulis (assembly GCA_034641835.2). NCBI lineage: Eukaryota > Viridiplantae > Streptophyta > Pinopsida > Pinales > Pinaceae > Pinus > Pinus albicaulis. The sequence goes on from CM076571.1 coordinate 9,288,665, forward strand.
AAAGAGGCAGCGAATGGGGCTAAGCAACAAAGGCAGAGAAGCAGAAAAAGCAGAGAGGCAGCGAATGAAGCTAAGCAGCAAAGGAAGAGAAGCAACAAAAACAAAGAGGCAACGAATGTAGCAGAGGAAACGAATGCAACTAAGAAGGCACCAAAGGCAGCAAGGCAGGAGAGGCAACAAAGAAGCAGAGACAACAGAGGAAGAAAATGCAGCAGAGGCAGCGGATGAAGCAGAGAGGCAATGAATTTCTTCAGCGCATAGGAGAAGGAAATCAGATTTGCAAGACACAGCGAGGACCAAAGATATTACATAGAGCAAAAGCAGGAAGAGGCGAGAGCCGAGAGGAAGAGGCCAATTAAACAAAGATGATTAAGCCAAGAGAGAGAGGCAAGAACCGAGAGACATAGAAGGCTTTAATCAGTATGAAAAGGGTAGATATCGAGTGTGATAACTCAGGATGAAATTCAATAAAAAATACAAGCTCAGGAACAAGCTCATGAGGAACAATGTGGAGAAACCGGAGTTACAGAGTGAGACAATATAAAGAACGAAAAATTGACTAAGGCAAAGAATTATTTGAAGAATTCCAAGGGAGGCAAACGAATGGTTAGGATTAGATCGCAAAAGTGAAGGTGAGAGATGGACGGTGGAGATCGAATCGCTTCAGGAGCTATTTCGCAACTCATAACATTTAAAGAGTTTAGCGTTAAGGCCGTTGCAAGGAAAGTTAAGTTGTATGCAATGCGAAGCAGAGAAGGGACATGTGGTGGAACGACACAATATCGCATATCGCACGAAATAGAGTGAGGTAAAGATGACGTGGCAGTGACGTAAAGATGACATGGCAGTGATGTGAAGATGATGTGGCCCTAACCTCACTGATCGCAGGAATCTATGATGACGTGGCAAGGTGACGTGGCAGTGACGTGGCATGATGATGTGGAACTCGCCCACATACCGCACATCGCAGCGCTTAAGGGATAGCAGTAAGGTGACCACAAGTTAGGTTTAAATTTTTGCGATGCAAAATGGAGGGACACGTGTCGACCTTGGGCAACATCGCATCCCGTAAGAAATAGGGCTTAACTTCAAAGACATCGCAAGGAATGTTGTTTTGGTTGCGATGCGGTAAGGGTCAAGCAACACGATGCAATGAAGGGAGTCCACGTGGCAACACCGTGCATGAGCGCAGATCACAGATCGCATGGTTTATGGTTTATCACTATTGTTAGAGTGGGAAACCTGCGAGCAAGTGTTTCCGATGAATTGTGATTGGTTCAAGGTATTGTGGGACCCGATAGCCCTGTTCCGTGTATGTTATATACGCGCTATTTGATTGCTAAGTATGTATGTTAGTGCTCTATTTGATCGATAAACGTATTTATGTTGATAAAACTCGAATTTGTAATACTCCGCTGTGTTAAAAAGGGAGTTTTATGTGGGCCATACCCCACAAGTCACAAAGAAATGATCTGAACGCAACTCACAGGACTAGGAGCTCAGGCATAACAGTGTTGCGACAGTAAGGCAAACGAAAAGGCTGAACGCGAAAGAAGAGTCGGGCTAAAAGGGGTAGTTATGCAGCAAAGTTGGAATATAATGACAGAAACAAAAAAGAAAAAAGGACAACAAGCAGAAGAGGACAAACACACAACAAAGCTAAGAACCTGAAAGGGCTGAGTAAAATAATTGATTGTAACTGTAAATGTATTATTTATTTTATATTGTTTGTGATGCAAAGACAAGTCTCCAAAGGCAAATAAAAACTCCATTGTAATACTGAAATGAGTACATAGTGTTGTAACATCATGAATGTGTTGAGTGAGGAAATGAGAAGGTGGAAGGCAACGAGTCATACATGTTCATTTCATATTCCCATATAGAATGAAAATAGCTATGAGGTTATCTCTATAAATGATGTTATTGTCATATGCAAAAAGAGGTTAGAGAGTGGAATAAGAAGATAGATTAGATAGAGAAGTTGTGAAGATCCAGAGATGATATAAAGTAGATTTGAAGGCTGGAAGGACAACAGTGAAAAAGGAGGAAAATCGAGTTGATATCCAGGTAAATCAGCATATGATTTTATTGTAGAGTGAGGAAGTTGGTGCTTCCATATCAAGTTGTAGATTGATAGATGTCCAGTTGTAGCTGGTTGAGGTAGGAGCCTCCTATGGGTTGTAGCCTACAGAAAATACATGGGAGTTGGTGCTTCCATTTCAAGTTGTAGCTTGATATTTGTCCAGTTGGAGCTGGTTGAGGTAGGAGCTTCCTGTGGGTTGTAGCTTGCAGAAAACATATGGGAGTTGGAGCTTCCTTACAAGTTGTAGCTTGCATAATTTGAGGTAGTAGCCTCTTGTAGGTTGGAGCCTACAAAAATAAGTGGTGAGAGGGAGATGGAGCTTGCCTTTGCATCACAATAATAATAAAATGTGGGTTTCTCCCTTATGGTTTTCCACTTATATATGTTGTCCATATGCATGATGATTATGTGTTGATGTCCTGTATTTAATCTGCTTAATACTTTCTGCTCACGTATTAAGATTGTTGTTTCATTATATATTAAGGTGGTCATGAAATGAAGGTGTAAATAAGTTTAAAGGAAAGTTTTAAAAGTCCATGAATGTATTAAAACTGATTCACCCCCTCTCTCAGTTTAACTAAGGGTTCAAAAATTGTTATCAGAGCCGATTCCTTTGGTGGAAGCCTAATAGCTTGAAGGATATCTGGTTGAGTAATGGACTATCAAAATGCATCCGTGTTAAATACAACAAACTTTCCTGAATGGAGAGGTAAGGTTAAAACGGATTTAATGGCTTATGAACCTGAGGTATGGAAGCTTGTATGTGATGGTTACTTCACAGACTCCCTCTTTGCAAGAAAAATAGTGGAATGCCAAGGAAAAATGTGTGATATATAACAATCTTCATAACAAGGATCTTGATTTAATAATGGATTTAACCTATGCAAAGTGAATTTGGAATATATCTCATCTCATGCATGAAGGAGACGTTAGTGGATGAATTATCAAGAAGGAGAAGATACACAGGAAGAAGAAGAAAAATTCCTTTCAAAGGGAAAAAGGTCAATCAAATGAGATACCTGCTAGGGTGAATGGATGTGAGTACCATGAAGAAATTACAGTCGAGTAAAAAGCCAAACTTGACACAACCTTGACTAAAATAGAGAGATTGAAGAATGAAAACAAAAACCTTAAGACGTTGGTGCAAATATGTGATGAGAGAAAATATGAAGATAAGGAAGAAATTTTTGGCTTGAAGGCACAACTTGAAGAAGCAAGGAAAGTAGAAGATATTCTGTTGCAACAAATAAGAGAGAAAATTCTAGAATGTGGAAGATTGGAAGAAGAGGCGATAAGCCTGAGGATGAAATCAGAGAAGGCCCAGATTGAACTAATTATGAATATTCCACAAATGAAAAGTGTTGGACAGTTGGACTAGATTATAAATTCTCAAAGGTCTCCTCTCATAAAGGCTGGGATAGGCTATGAAGGAGAAACCAGTAAGTCCAAGGTAGAAGATAACACAAATATCAATTTTGTAAAAGTTGTAAAGGATAATGAAGCAACTCAAAAGATTCCTACAGAAGTAGAAGCCAACAAGAACATGATTTTTAAAGAAACTAACAGAAACAAGCAGCAACATGAAAGGAAAGAGAATGAGAGGAAGAAACAGCCAGTTGCAAAAGGCCCATACACTCCTGAATATGAATTGAATATATTCAGAAGATGTCAAAGGAGGTTCTTTCCTCCTATGAGAAATATCACTTGTTTTTCCTGCCACAAGCCTGGACATATTACACCATACTGTAAGACAAAGCAAATCCATTCCAACCAACTAAAGATGCATCCAATGAAAGGAATACCTCAAGAAAACAAATGGAGAAGACAATCTATCACCAGGTACACAAAGTATTTCCATGGCTACTGTTATGCATGCAATAATTTTGGACATAAACTTGTTGAATGTAAATTATGTTCAAAAGGGAGCATAAAATATTATACATAAGCTCAAATGTACCTTGGTAAAATAAGATGTTATGTATTCATCAAGCTTGGTCACAAAGCAAAAGACTGTAAACTGCCATATACATTAAAGAACTCTAGACAAATGATGGAATCCAATCAAATTAGACAAAAATGTGAATAAAAAAGAAGTGCAGGTATTATGAAGAACCCCAATATAGTATGGAAGGAAAAGAGAAAGGGGGAGCCTGTTACTTCAATAACATAATGAATCCATCATAGTCTCAGGGGGAGCCGCTCTTGGAAGCAACTCAAATATCCAACCAACAATATATTAGAAGCAAAATCCCAGGGGGAGACAAGTTCATAAATAGTCCCCATAAAAGTAGTCTAAGAAGAGCTCCTTGGAATAAGAACAACTAAAATTTTAGTAAGGGAAAGGAAAATTCCTCGGACAGAGAACTATAGAGAAAGAAGAATACCTGAAGCATTCAATAGCCAACAGGTTGATGGAAGGAGAGAAGGTAGCAAGCAGCCATGGTGGTAGAGGGAACATCAGCCATGATCATGTAAGCTAAGAAGACAACAACACACTAAGTGATGAATGGTTAAAATCACAAAAATTATGTTTTAAGCTTTAGAACTAGAAATATCCATAGAGGATGATCACACTGTGCATCACACTACAAGAGTTAACAATGAAACAAATTTAGGAAGGATGAGTAAGAGAAATGATGATCATCATTATATCATTATATCATTAATCTATAGAAGGTCCCCTTGGAGGAAAGCAGTTAAATGAGTGATAAAACTATGAGTGGTCTGCCCTTGTAGATTCCAAATAAATAAATTGAAGATGTCTTCCCGAAGATCATTATGTTTAGAACAGTTGAAGTGTATATAGAGCAGCAATGATTCTGGAGCAGTCCTAGAAAGGAATATGCAGTGACATTCTTTTAAAACAGAATGATAGAATAAGCAAAAGGTTGATGCTGCCAAGAACATATTCAATATATTGAAGATTGTTGTTGAGAACAATGGAAATCTCAATAGTAGAAACTATGAAAGTTGTCTTAACTATGGGTGCATCTGCGAGTTGAAGTGAAATTACTGCATGGTTTATTAAAGTAGTATCAATTAGTATTTGGAACAAGCAGCCTACCTATCAGCATAATACCAAGTGCCATCAGTGGAGCAGTGGTATGGTATAGGTCCTCAAGATTAGAGTACTATGAAAAAATTACTTCAAGGTAGTATTCCGAGCGTTATCTACATTATTAAAGCATGAAAAGGTTAATAACAATGCTAAAGGATCATTATCTTGTTTACACTTGAGGTACTATATTGAGCATTGAAGTAGTATCTATTTCTAGATATAACTGCATGTCTTCCTCAAGTCAATACAAATATATCTTCAAGGCCTCTTTCTTAAGATCATTCATAAAACTGTGTGAAGTCTGTTTGCTGAGATTTCAATTAAACAACTTGAAGATGTTTTGGTAAAGATCATCATGATAGAACAATTAAAGTATCTGAAGTATGAAGGAATAGTTGTGGTAACCTTACCAATTGAAGCTCAAGAGTCTTTTATTGATTCATCTAAAGCCTACTTCAACAGAAAGGAATTGCTGGTATTTCACCATTGTATAGAGGTTAATCATTGACATACATCCCCCCCTTATGTCATAAATAAGATTGCATAGTTGATAAGTGATACTGACTAATGCATTGAATGAATCTAGCCTTGAGGGTTTGTTTTGAAAATTCTTTGTACAGTAGTAAAGACATTTGGTCTCTTAAATTGAAAGATATTGTCTAATCTTACAATAAGTTGTAAGATCTAGTTTGATTCATTGTTCACATCAGTATCAAGGGCCTTTCGATTGTTAGTGTAATATTCTTGTCAACAGTGTAGCACATATCACCACCAACAAGCAGTAAAGGTGAACCACAACTATAAAAAATATATTGGCATCATCTTATTTGAATAGATGTGTACTGCAGATATGTATTGTAGAAGAAGACATATTCCATCTACAGTATTCCTCAACATATATGTATCTCATATGAAGATCATAATATAGGCTGAAGTATATTTGGAGTAGAATTTATATGTCGTATGGAGCATTCTCAGTATTTTAATATTGTTCTAATGATGCATCTTTGATTATATAAGTTTTTTTTATGAAGTGTCCTTATCATCACTTTCAGATTTATACAAAGGCAAGGAGTCTGTGCTTTGGGATGGTATCAGCTTACTGTGTATATACATACAAGTTCAATGATTCTCAAAAGTGTTCTCCCAACAAATCTTGTACACTAGTATGGAGCAGCAAGGTATAAAGTCAGAAGAAGAAGGCGTAAACACAACTCAAAGAGAGGAAACGCAAATATAGAATCTACACTGGGAGATGTGCAACCCTTTTCCATCGATGTCAAAGGGGGAGTAAAATTAAGTAGAAGAAGAAAGGCTCTTCTAAAAAGCAAGCAGAGGAAGAAAGACACTTCTCAGAATGAAAGGGAGGAGGTCTTGGAGGAAGTATTGGCAGGAATAATTTTAAGGATGGAATATTATCTTGAAGTTTAAAAAATTGGCGAATCTCACTAGTCCCTTATATGCAAACTATAAAATTTTTATTGATGTATTTGTAAAATTATTCAAATTTATAATGATATTATATATATATTCTATATAATGTTGGCGATTTTTAAGGTAAAATAATTTTATATTATAAAGTTTGGGCGAATCATTTTTATAAAAAAAATGTAAATTGGCGAATCTTTTTTTTGGAAAAACCATGGAAAATTAGCCCACCTGCAATATTAGCCCCTAAAATTTTCCATGAGTATTGGAGTATTGCCATCAATGCGAAAGGGGGAGACTATTGGAAATATTTTCATTGATGGCAAAGGAGCACAAAGGAGCAAAAACTAAACTATCATTAAGGCAAAGGAGCAGAAGAAGAACTAGCAATAAGGAAAAGGAGCAGATAAGGCAACAATGCAGTAAGAAAGAATAAAAGAGAGGCATAGGAGCAACATAGAGGCAAGGAGAAACATTAGACTATCAACAAAGGTAGAAAAGAAGCGAATGCAGCTAATAAGAAAGGCAGACAAGGAGCATAGGCAGCTGAGGCAGCATAGAAGTAGCAAAATCAGAGAGGCAGTGAATGTAGCTAAGTAGCAAAGGCAGAGAAGCAGCAAAAGCAGAGAGGCAGCGAATGCAACTAAGCAGCAAAGGAAGAGAAGCAACAAAATAAGAGAGGAAAAAAATGTAGAGAGGCAGCGAATGTAGCCGAGGCAATGAATGAAACTAAGAAGGAACCAAAGGCAGCAAGGCAGAAGAGGCAGAAAAGAAGCAAAGACAACAAAGGTAGCATATGTAGCAGAGGTAGCGGATGAATTAGAGAGGCAACGAATTGCTTCAGCGCACAACAGAAGGTAATCGGATTTGCAAGACACATCGAGGATCAGATATCTTACACAAAGAAGAAGCAGGAAGAGGCGAGAGCCAAGAGGAAGAGGCCAGTTAAACAAAGATGATTAAGCCCAGAGAGAGAGGCGAGAGCTGAGAGACAAAGAAGGCTTTAATCAATATGAAAAGGGTAGATGTTAAGTGTGATAACTCAGGATGACATTCAATAACAAAGACAAGCTCAAGAACAATCTCAGGAGGAACATTGTGGAAAAACCAGAGTTACAGAGCACGAAAATATAAAGAATAGAAAATCGACTAAGGCAAAGAATTATTTGAAGAATTCCAAGGGAGGCAAACAAACGGTCAAGATTAGATCGAAAAAGTGAAGGTGAGAGATGGACGGTGGAGATCGAATCACTTCAGGAGTGATTTCGCAAATTGCAACATTTAAATAGTTTATCGTTAAGGCCGTCACAAGGAAATTTAAGTTGTGTGCCATGTGAAGCGGAGAAGGGAAACGTGGTGGCACGACGCAATATCGCAGATCACATGAAATAGAGTGACGTAAAGATGACATGGCAGTGACGTAAAGTTGACGTGGAAGTGACATGAAGATGACGTGGCAGTGACGTGGTGATGACATGGTAGTGACGTGGCAAGATGACATGGAAGATGACGTGGCCCCAACCCCACAGATCGCAAGAATATATGATTATGTGGAAAGGTGACGTGGCATGATGATGTGGACCTCGCCCGTATATCGCACATCGCAGCACTTAAGGGATAGCAGTAAGGTGACCGCAAGTTAATTTTAAAGTTTTGCAATGTGGAATGGAGGGACACGTGTCGACCTTGCGCAACATTGAATCTTGCAAGAAATAGGGCTTAACTTCAAAGACATCACAAGGAATGTTGTTTTGGTTGCGATGCGGTAAGGATCAAGTGACGTGATGCAATGAAGGGAGTCCACATGGCAACACCGCGCACAAGCGCAGATTGCAGATCGCATGGTTTATGGTTTATCTCTTTTGCTAGAGTAGGAAACTTGCGAGAAAGTGTTTGTGATGAATTGTGATTGGTTCAAGGTATTGTGGGACCTGATAGCCCTGTTCCGTGTATGTTATATACGCGTTGTTTGATTTCTAAGTATATATGTTAATGCACTGTTTTATCGATAAAAGTATGTATGTTAATAAAACTTGGATTTGTAATACTCTGCTGTGTTAAAAAGTGAGTTTTATGTGGGCCATACCCCACAGGTCACAAAGAAGTGATCTGAACGCAAATCAAAGGACCAGGAGCTCGGGAAGAATAGTGTTGCGGCAGTAAAGCAAATGCAAAGGCTGAACGCGGAAGAAGAGTCGGACTAAAAGGGGCAGTTATGCAACAAAGTTGGAATATAACAACAGAAAAAGAAAAGACAAAAGGGCAGCAAGCAGAAGAGGATTAACACACAACAAAGCTAAGAACCTGAAAGGGCTGAGTAAAATAATTGATTGTAACTGTAAATGTATTATTTATTTTATATTTTTTTTGATACAAAGGCAAGTCTCCGTAGGCAAAGAAAAACTCCAATGTAATACTGAAATGAGTAGATAGTGTTGAAACATCCTGAATGTGCTGAGCGAGGAAATGAGAAGGTGGAAGGCAAAGAGTCATACGTGTCCATTTCATATTCCCATATGGAATGAAAAAAACTATGAGGTGATCTCTATAAATGATGTTATTTTCATATGCACAAAGATGTTAGAGAGTGGAAGAAGAAGATAGAGAAGATAGAGAAGCTGTGAAGATCCAGAGATGATATAAAGAAGATTTGAAGGCTGGAAGGACAACAGTGAAGAAGGAGGAAAACAGAGATGATATCCAGGTAAATCAGCATATGATTTTATTCTAGAGTGAGGAAGTTTATCTTTCCAAATCAAGTTGTAGCTTGATAGATGTCTAGTTGTAGCTAGTTGAGGTAGGAGCCTCCTGCAGGTTGTAGCCTACAGAAAATACATGGGAGTTGGTGCTTCCATTTCAAGTTTTAGCTTGATAGATTTCCAGTTGGAGCTGGTTGAGGTAGGAGCCTCCTGTGGGTTGTAGCCTACAGAAAATACATGGGAGTTGGTGCTTCTATTTCAAGTTTTAACTTTATAGATGTCCAGTTGGAGCTGGTCGAGGTAGGAGCCTCCTGTGGGATGCAGGCTGCAAAAAACAGATGGGATTTGGAGCTTCCTTGCAAGTTGTAGCTTGCAGAATTTGAGGTAGTAGCCTCCTATAGGTTGGATCCTACAAAAAATCAGTGGTGAGAGGGAGTTGGAGCTTGCCTTTGCATCACAAAAATAATAAGATGTGGTTTTCTCCCTTATGGGTTTCCACTTATATCTGTTGTCCATATGCATGATGATTATGTGTTGATGTTCTGTATTTAATCTGCTTAATACTTGTTGCTCACATATTAAGATTGTTGTTTCATTATATATTAAGGTGGTCATGAAATGAAGGTGTAAATAAGTTGAAAGGAAAGTTTTAAAATTCCATGAATGTATTAAATTGATTCACCCCCCTCTCAGTTTAACTAAGGGTTCAACAATGTTATGATCGTTGCGCCTTAAAAATGATAAGAAACCAATAATTATAGTCTGCTTTGAGGGGGAAACCTATTTTTTCAATAAATACAATGAAAAATACAATATTTGAGGATAATAAAAGTATATCTTTTTAGTATATATATAGGAGCCAAATGATACAATTATAATAAAATGGGACA